>WAAD01002297.1:8997-24815 GCA_013389945.1 Fregata magnificens
GATACTGGTTAGGCTATCCAGTGGAAGGTAGAGTCTGCTGTAAACATGCCGTGAAACCTAAACAGGCTGTTTCTCTTATTGTCTTCTTTGTCCCTCATACACGCAAACTGGTCCTCCAAACTCCATTTTGTGCTCGATTATTGCATCCCTCAATTTGCTATATAAAGTTAGTGTAAGTATGGCACTTCAGCTCTCACTGATGGACAGTGAAGATTTTTTGATTAATGTAACTTTTTACTTCAGTGCCACAAATACTCTGTTAAAAATGTTCCTATTCCCCTCCCTAAGACCTTCATATATCTTCCCTTTTAAAAAGTCATGATCTCTCCTCATCTTGCCTTGGCTGTTCTTGTTTCCTCTGTTGCACACCTCTTTTCCACTTGCCACAATCCCCTCTAAATCACCTCCATTTATCTACCCCTCTCCCTCATATGCCTTTCTTTTACCATCTGTTCCTTTCGTCCTAGTGGGACTTTCAGACTTTTGCCATTTCTTCCCTTCCCCATTTCTCTGAAGCGATTTTTCACTCCCCCTTGTCCATTGGGACTTCTCCACCAACCCTGTTTTTTGTCCCGTCACCCTTATATAGCAAGACCATGTGCTAGCTACTCCCTCTCCCAAGTGCAAAGCCTTCAAGATGGGGCCTAATGCCAGTGGTGGCAGAGGGAGCATGAAGGCTGCCTTCTCTCCTTGGTCCTTCACCTGGGAAGAGACACTTGGAGCACGAAATAAGAAAAGGGTCAACAGGGTCTCCTTACTTGGAGCTGACAGCATGGGTTAGACCATCCTTCCTGCATCTAACTGCATGGGACCATTCACCATGGGACCAGTTGCAAGACCATCCATCACAAGCTCTGAATAGAGGAGGGTAACCGAGAACACGACGACTCCCTCTAGTGATGAATTCCTCCACACCTTTCAGGACTGGCAAGTCTTGGGGACAGATGGTGGCTTCCCCTGATAAAGTCAACTAACTTGGAGGCGGGACGGAAGCATCCTTCTCTTAAAAGAAAAATAGGCCTGTTTTAAAGGTTATCACTTATCACCAGGAAAATTACATGCTGGCTATTTAAAGACTTCTTCTTGAAAAGCAATAAAAAACAAATAGCAGAAAAGTGATGTCATTTCTGACATTGTCAGTGTGGAAGCCCCCAATAGGAAGTATTGTAAACCATTTCCCAATCTGCTTTTATACAGGCCTAGGAATTAAAAAGAAAACTTTAGTGTTTAATGCTTAAACCAAATGTTTAATTTTTAACATCCCCATAGAGTCACACTGCAGTGTGGAGGTTGCAGTTAAAAGCCCAGATTCCTTCATCTTCCTGACATTGAATCTACAGTATAACAAAAACATTTTGAAACTAATGTAGAAATAGTTCTAACTGGAGCATTAACATAATTTACTTCAGTCATGTTCATCAGGATCATTTATATCTTACACATGTGATGTGTAAATATTCACCCTCCCTATACATATACAGTTGGATTTTATATATTTTATATAAAAACACTCCCTTACAAAGTATGATTCATTGGTTTAACAGTTGGTATTTTAGCTTTTCCAGTATGTTCAAAAGCAGTTTATACATTTAGAAGTATGATGTATATAATCATTACTGCTTTAAGTAGGGTCTCATCCCATCTGTATGAGAAGACACATTACATGCGCTAAGCTAAGCGCTGGAAACTACTGAGACAATTCAAAGCTGTGGAAGAAGTGTGAGCCAAGCTTTGGCTGACTGTTTTCTGTGCCATTAGAAAGTGGTTTACTACCTGATTTATAATTATGCACAGTAAAATACATGTATCAAGATAAAAGAGTGTAAAATGCTACTTGTTATCATGTACAAGAGCCGATCTTACAACGGGGTGTGCCTCAGCCCAGGAGCAGGACTATGCTACCTCATGATTAGAGAGCAGGGCTGGGAGTCAGATCCCATGGTCTGTCCTGCCATTGATCTGTGGGCAAGTTGTCCGGTCTCCCTGGGTTTTGGTTCTTCAAAAGGAGTGGCAAACCTTATCAACCTAACCTGTATGTTGAAATTTCTTACTTAATGAATGTCTGAAAAACACAGAGATCTGCTGACTGCCAAGAATTATCCTATTTTCATTTGACATGAATGAAAGGCATCCCCACTGAATACATATGGAATATCAGTAAACCCAATGTAAACACATCATAAAGAACACCTTTATACAAATGTGGAAACAGTTCACATGCATGTGCAGAGAAAATGGAAAAATGCATGCCCCCATTCAGAATAAAGCTTGTGCCATATGTGATTACGAGGGCTTGTAGGCTGAAATGAGGCCGGGCATATTCAACATTTGGGTCCCACATTGGCTGTTATGGATCTTCTTAATGTTGTCATTCACAGACAGCCCACCCACACATGCTCTTTGAGACAAAGGAGAGTATACTCCTTTTTTGGGTGACAGATGCAACTGAGAACCTGCTTCCCTGTTTTGTGTGCAACCAAAGAAAATTTCACAGGACCTTTGCTGAAAACAGTTAGGTTAGATAACCACTAACCTGCTAGGCTTTGAGGTCTGTGCTGCCTCAGTGTAAGCAATATACTTGGGAATAGAGACAATGTTGATCTTCTGTACCAAGTGGTTCCTCTAACCACAGAGAATGCCACGTCTTGGCTCAGATTCATTCAATTCAACTTGATGGTATTGGCGGGGTGGAGGGAGCATGCTTGATGATCCCCAGAAATAACACATCTCATTTAGCACCATCAGAAGCCTGAATATGTTGAATATGAATTAAATATTCTGGCATGTTACCTGGAAAAATTAAAGACTTTTTGCTAGGTGTGTGTAAACTCTGATTTCTTTCTAAATCTCATAACATGCAGTGATTTTCACAAGAAAAAAAATGTATGTCAGTGACATACAAGCCACAGCATCACCACATTTCAAGCCCCCACCTCAAAGCAGGGTGTTACAGATGTCCATTGACAACAATCCATTTAATTTTTTTTTCCTGTAATGATTATTGGAAATTATTTTGGTTGAAATTTCCCAAATTGTTCAGCTTGGGGCAGACATTTAACAGAGAAAATTTCAGCCAGTGTGGATCAAAATCTAGAAACTTGCTTAGAAAAGAAATAAAAATGATATGATGGTAGGAAATTTTGTACAGTACAAATACGGCAAAGGCGGCAATACCTTTTTGTTGACAACCTTATTTGGCTGGCAAAACCAGACATATTCTGTATGCAAAAGCACTTCTTCAGGTCTGAATTAAGATCAGCAGACCAGACTTGCCTATGATTAAAATCCCTCAGGATGTCTTGGGTATCTACCTTCTCCTAACAAGTGTATATTTTGGGGCCTGCCTGGCAGTAATCTTGAATATTTAGGTTGCCACACACCAACTTGGATAGCACAAGACAGGAAATATATAATTGAACATTATGCTTTCTCACGTTAGAAGAGCAGCCCAATTCGTTATTCTGTCTAGCACATTTCCTCAGCGTTGTCCTGAGTCACTTGGGACTCGCTGAAAGCAATGCCTGACCAGCAATCAGCCGCACACGTATGCACTAGGAAACTGTGAAACTTCGTCCTGGACCTGACATCCCCCCACAAGCCCTTGCAATGGACTGCAGTCCTTCCTTAGAGGAAGACATCTCTGTCCAGGTTATGCTGGAGAAAGGCTCTTCATCAAGTGAATTGATAACAGGGGTGATCAAAGTCTGGCAGTTGTACCTTATCTATCAGGAATCATAATTCAGGAATGAAGCTGCCCTTCAGTTTGCTCCTCCCCACCATTAAATTACATTCAATCACTGCACGGAGAATGCAGCCCATGCGCTCGCAGCCAGATGTTATCATTACAGGCCTTTTCTTATAAACTGATGCTGAAACCTGAGTGGTTGATGAGACTAGCTAAGCAGTTGTACCTTTGACCTGATTGCATTAAACTTGCCCTATCAATTTAAGCTTAGTATAAACACCATTTCCCAGAGTCCCTCATGACTTCAGTAGTGAGAAGAAGCTGACTAAGCCTAAACATTTTTTAACAGCAATCTTGTCTTACAACACCAAGGGGATTTGCCATGTATCTGGGGCTTTATAAAACCATATGAACATGCTGAAAGAATTAAAGTCCTTTAAAAAAGCAAAATTGATGGTGACAGTCCTTTTAGAAAACCAGTTTGTAGAATGTCAGCACAAGAGGAGTTGGAAACAGGACTAAAATAGTTTTAAAAAATACAACAGATTTGTGTTTGTTTCACACAGTTGTTCCTGAATACTGAGATTTAGAGTTAAAAGACAAAGCAAAGGGAAAAAATCTCCCAAACTGAATTCACCACCAATTAAAAAGAACTCCCCCCAGTACTCCACAACTCAAAGCCCTGTGAGATACATCACTCATCTGAGATCTCCCATAAAACATAGAGCATCTTTACCCTGCCATTTCAGATTTATATTTAATAAAGCTTGGTCTATTTTACATTGAGGATAATTCAGTTAATCCTATCAAAAGTTTCTATGTAGCAGCACATGAGCTATAGCATATGGTATAGCATATGGCCAACAAAGCTTGGCCAGGCTGAATAAAGGGGAACATGCTTACAATTGTAAGCATAAGAATGAAAGTAACATCATGCTTAAGTCAGCTGTATTGCCTCCTGTGGAATGATAAAGCAGTGGTTTGGTACTGCAAACGCTGGTAAAACAACAGGAGATAAACCAGCAGAATATGGATCTTCATCTCGCCAGGTTGCAAGTGCTCTGGCCCTGATGCAGAAAAACACACTTAAAGTTGAGCAGATGAGTATTACTGGTAATTTTAGCAGAAGTGCAGAAGTAGTCAATGCTCTGCAAGACTGAACCTCTGACCCGGAATTAGAAAACAAGAAAAAATTAAAGAAATATCCAAGACCGGCACTCTTCTTAAAACAGAAGCTTTGTGCCGTCTGTTGGTTATACTAACGTAACAAAGCAGTCAGTGGAACTGCTGCTAGGAGTGCAAAGAGGAAGCTCAATAAGCAAAATGTAATGATTTCATGCTTATGGATATTCATGCAGAACATGACTCAGAGCACTGAAACGTAGAGCACATAAAAAGCCAACAAAATTAGTAATTTGTTTTACTGTTCTGAAATCTAACAAAGCAAGAATATGCATGTAAAAAACAAAAAAAACCCCAAACCAAACATAAAACCCCAATCCAACCAACAACTACTGCTACTTAAATAATTATGGAGAAGTTTTTTCAAGAACTAATTTACCTGAGTTGCTATCTTGGTTACTCTTAGCAACAGCAGCATCCGACTTTTGTTAAATTAAACAAATGCCAGTATTCCACTGCGGGAAGAAAATGCAGGCAAGGAAAAAAAATATATGGTGCATAATTTTACATAATACAGAGGAAGAAAGTAATCTACAACTTGATGCAGAGTTCTTTTGTGATTCAAATTAAAGCAGGGTCCTTTTATGCAAATAAGTAAAGTACACATTTAAATGACAAAACCTAAAACCAACGTTAAAAGAAGACCTGCACAAATGGCTTGCCTTGCAGAAAGTATCTCTGTTTCTCTCCTTTTGAGATCAGATGAGACAGAACAAACCCAGTGACCTTGACTCTCAATCCAGAGAGGAGAAAAAAGAGAAAAAAAGTGTCAACTGTTTCCTGCAAACTTTCTAAAGTAACGTTGATTTACCTAGCCATGCCCTGTCACTACAATAAGATACTTCTGTCTCATAGCTTACAGCACGCTGTGGAAGCATCTGGGTAGCTTTCACCCTACCTTTGCTATTAAGAGTGATCTAGCTGTGACACGATAGGGCACAACATAGGCTAATTTATCTTTCCAGTAACTGGAGTAACAGCTAAGCTGGAGAAGATGAGGTACAGCAGAGCAATAATAAAATGTGTAAAGGGGGATGGCAACAGGTCACAAAAGGGGAAGTCTTAGGCCGGCATGAAGATACTGGTGGGGTTTGTCATTATCAGTCTTAAGAATCATTACAGGCACTTTCTGTAATGTCAAAAATATTACAAACAAGCTGAAGAAAGTTGTTGATGGCTTAAATTTGAGAAACATCAGTACACAGGAGGCTGAGGTTAGAAAGAAACAACTGGCTCAGCATGAAGGTTGCCATCATGGAAAGGAGTTGAGAATCAAGAGGAAAAAGCTTGAGATAATTCACTTAGAGACTAGAAAAAAAAGGCTCACTGTATTTTGAAATAACTGGTGTAAAGAAGAACCTGGAGGGACCAGTTCATCACAGATGACTGCGAATCAGAAGTGTGATGCAACCATGAAGGGAAACACAATCTTAGTATGCGTATTATGAGGTGCTCCCAGCCAAAGTAGGGGAGTATTACTGCTAGTGTACAAGATGCTGGTTGATGTGTCTTTTATTTCAAATACCGTATAGTATTTAAATGCTACTCTTGGTAGCGTTGTTAAAAGAAACCAAACTGGAATTGGAGCAGATATAGAGAAAACTTACAAAGATGGTCAAGGGGTGCAGAAACAACTTAGAAGAACACAAGGACAAATTTTCTTTGTTTAGTCAACCATATTAAAACTTGGGAGGTGATATAACTGCGTGCTATACAGTCACTTGGGAGAAGATGTTATAGCATCACCAAAGAAAAGAACTATTTAAGTGAAGGCCAGTGGTATAAGAGTAGATAGATATAAGCTTGCCAAAAATGTCAATACAGTGGGATGTTAGAAGAAAATTCCTAACTATAAGATCAGGCAGGTTCTGGACTGCAGTACAGTGGGATTAGCTGGGGCTAACCACCCTCATGACTTTTAATGTGCAATTAATGAAAAGGGTTTCACGATGTGACACCTGCATCACAGAAGAAGTGTAGGTATCTTCTAACTTGCTGTTAACAGCATGGCTATAACATAAGCATCAGCATCTGGTAATGCTCTTATTCTTCTTAACAATTTAATATCTTAAATTTATATCATACTTTTCAACCCAAAGGATCCCAAAGCACTTAAAAATTGCAATTGATGTGCAGTCTGTGAAGAGAGGGCTTCATTCACTGCAGAAATAGAGCTGCAGCACAGGTGAGAGGCAGCAGCTGTTTAAAGTGTGGTTATACTCAAACTATAAAGAAGTGTTTACATTTTGTAATAGGGAAGACCAAAGTGGTCTTTTGGGGGAGAAAGTATTTTCACTGGAAAAAGGTAAGTACTCTGTATTTCCTATTTTCTTCTCCAGGCAGGAGTTCTGCTGTTGATGTCATCTAGGGACCAAGGTGCAGCAATCCTAGTAGAATGAAGGCAAAAATATTTCCTCTGTTCATGTTTCTACTACCCATGAAAATAATTTTGCTATGTCTAATGTTGCAAACCCATCACTACCCTCTTATTTTAGGGACTTTCCTGCCTTCTTCAGGGGATATTGTCTCAGGAGATTCATTAGGACTTGATCAAATCAATCCCTCAAAATCAAAGAGAATACTGAAGTATGTTTGTGCAGGATCCCCCAATGGGTGGGACAACTGCAGGCTACCTTCGCTGCAATGCATGAAAACCCCAAAAAATCAGAATGGACCTTTGCAGACCACATACAAAGGCTTGGCCATCTGTCAAACTCAAACCTTCAAAAATCATGAGACTGGCTTATGAGTAGAATGATGCTATGCTCCCTCCACCTTGACTTTGGAATTGTTTTGATTTGTCTGTTTTAGTAAAAACCGAGAAATCTTTTTTTTTCAATGAAGGCATGACATATAATCACACTGGGTAAAATACAGACATGACTCTTAAGGACTGTCATGTGGCTATGTTTCACCAAAAGTGACTGCAAAGAAATGTGTGAGCTTGTAAGAGCAGTAGTTTAAGAGTTAAAACTTAGCATCATCAGACTCTGTTTGGCTTTGGAAAACAGTCAGGACAGCACATTGGTCATCCCATTATCAGATATAAGTGAAAAAAGATATATTAATGTTAGTTCTCTGTAACAAGAAATCCCAGTGCAGTTGTGCTTCTTCACAGCTACAAAAGAGAAGTAACATATAGAAACTGAAGAGATAAGACTATTGTTACTGGTAACACCCGAAACAACAGGCCAAATACTAGCTATCATAGGCTCAAGGTCTATTGTTCTGGAAGTTGCAAAATGAACAGCAAAAACAACAAAAAAAGAAAAACTCTTCTTGAAGAGTTTACAGTAAACGCTCAGCATACTTGAATGTAAAGAACAACCTGAAATCCAGATAAGGAGAAATCAATGCCATGTCAAACTTGGAAATAACTTTCTAAAAATAAGCCAAATAAGGAGATTTCCCTTTTAATTGTGAGGAACGAAAGTTTCTCTACAGAACAGTTGAAGTACATACATGTGTCTTTTCCACGGCTTTTTTCTTTTTTTCCCCCTTTATTCTGCATTCCATAGTTCTAAATGGAGAAGTCATCCACAGGTCACACCACTGCCTCTGGTGCTACTTAAACAGTTTTTAAAAATGTATCTTCACACTGGAGACACGCACAACCCATGTAGGTTGGATTTCCACGAGCGGTTGTTATCTGAGCCCCCCGCTGCCGTCCCGACCCCCCATCCACTTCCTCCTCCTGGCTCCCGTGCTCCCAAGGCTGGCTCAGCTCAGCTGCCTGGCTGTCACAGCACCGCCGCGGGGCTTGGGGAAATTTTAGACAAGCTCACTCATTTCCAGGAGGCTCTCCTCCCAATGAACGCATGCCCCTGAGATGACTCCAGGGCATCGGCTCACCTGAAGTATCTGACATGGGCTTCCCTGTAAGCAGCAGTAGTTGATAGGAGGCCCATAAGGACGGTACTAACCACCGTGTCACTCAGCAGATTACCAAGAAAACTTCTTACAGGAAAAGCGCTTGCTTGTTTTGGGCTGCTGGTGGGCTCAGCTTTCTCCCATCACAGAGCTGCTGGGGCCTTATCCAGCTTTTAACGAAGGCTGCACAGCGGCGTCCCAGGAGCCTTGGAGCACGCGTGCCCACCCGCGCCTCCTTTTTCTCTTCCTCTCAGGACACTGGGTGAAAAGCTGCGTGCTGCAACCTTGTGCGTCGGAAAGGTCCCTCTTGCCCCCTGGCCCCTTTTTGTACAAGCCTCGGTGGAAGAGAGGAGGAATGGGACCCAGCAGCTCCATCCTGGACTCCTGGGTGCCTCCCCTGGGTTGTTACTTCTCCATAATCCCTCGGCTGCTGCCAGATGAAAACTGTGGACTGTTCAGAAAGCTCTAGCCCTCCTGTATTTTAGAGCCAGGACTCAAAAAAAGGAGGATTTTGGCAGCTTTGCCAGGTGTATGTGTTCTGCCATCCTGGCAAAAGTTCGCCCCAGCCTGGTCAACTCACGTGCCTTTGACAAAACAAAAACGTGGCAGTTTGCACATGCCCAGCAGAGATCTGATAGGGACGGATAGCTTAAATTTCTGGACAGTCCAACCTCCCTGAAACATCTCACATGCTCTGGGTATTGGCTAGAAAAAGTCAGCAGGTAACCCCTCTCTCAACATATGAAGAAGAGGGCGAAACTAAGATCCTGCAATGCTTGCATTACCTAGCTTCAAGATATTTGACTTAATAAAGTTCCTTTAACTCATGTGTGTTTTCTATTTTTTTTATTTCTGTCTTTTTAGTGTATAACACTCTGTGTACACAGACAGATAGACAGGCAGTTTCTGTTTCATAAAGCAGGAGATTCTTGCATGCTCTGCTTGCATTAAAAAGAATCCATATTCAAGAATGAACTGGCAGACAATTCAGTTTGTCGCTTCATAATCTAACTGGATTGCAAAGGCAAGATAGGAAATCAGTGATTTTGCCTAAGGGAGCAATCTTAAGTATAAAAAGAAGAGAGGGAAAACCAGACTAAAAACCTGTAAAAAACCTTCATTTTTGAACTAGAAAAAGAAAAGTAATCCCAAACCATCAATTACTGAAGCATGTGAATACTATTTAGAACACATTTTAAAATTTAAAAAATGAAGTACCTTCGATCTAATTGTAAACAGGTTTTGCATGGTGTAACACCATTGATGTCAGCAGAATAATTTCCAAGTTATAAATTTGTTAACATAAGGTTAGTGCAAGGTTGCAGTACAGTGGATGAGAATTGCTTTGAAAGTACAGTATGAGATGGAAGACTGTATGCTAATGTTGAATAATCTGCTAGGAGATTATTTGCTTTCTGCCTACACAGCCAAGCTACATGTTAATTAATGCCACCACAGAGACTTGTCATCTCCTAAGGCATAAAGCAAAACAGTAATATTCTAACATTAATAATAATTAATATTCTCTCTTATGAATATTGTTCAAATAAAAGGATGTTGTCTTTTAATACACATTTACCAAGACCGTGTAAAATACAAAGCTCCTATTTTACTTGTTGTTCTTCTGCCAAACACAGACAATGATTACTAAATGATGAACAAAGATAGGGGGTTACGTCTTTAGGAAGCAATAGCAACCTCCTCAGAAATTTAATTTGGCTGTAGTTCAAAAGCCAATGTAAACAGCCTGGACACCCATCTTAAACAAGGCTTATTCACACTTTCAGCCAACAAGAGTTGATGAAACAGTCTTTTAACAGTCTGCTTTTGCCTTCTCAGATAGACACACACACGCACACGCGCGTGCGCGCGCGCACACACATACACACGCAGCGCTAATTGTTAAATATACAGCAACAGCCTTGGATGAGGCAGGGTCAGGAAGGACCTCTGTACCATAGGCATCAACTGGGCAGGTGTTTTACAGGCAGCTGGCCTGGCTGCCTAACTCCTTCATGGCTTTGGGTAGCTGCAGGAACACTTCCAGCTCTTGCAGACTCCTACATTGAACCGATGAAACGACGTCCAAAATAAAACCTCAGCAGCAATACTGAACACTGGGAAAACTCCCAAGAGTCGAGCTGGACCATGACTCAGATCCAGAGCCATGAGGTGATGGCTGAGCATGGGACAAATATTGGGTCACAGAAACCAAATTAAGAATGGAAAGTGGAACAGACGCTCAAAGCTCAGTTGTTACCTATGTAAACTAGGGCTGCATTTATTACTTAGGAATGAGGAAGAAGGTGGAAGGGCTACATCCCCATCAGTGCAACAACAAGCAGAACTGGGAAGAGCATATTGATCTTGCAGGGCTAAACATACACAGGAGCATGGAGCAGAGGGCATTCTAGTGGGCTGGCGTGCTCACAGAAATAATGCAGGAATTAAAAATATATAGCAAAGAAATCACTAGCTTATGCAAATTGAGAGGGCAAAGCAAAAGAACAAATACCTGATGCTGATGCCATAGGAATAAACAGTAAATCCTGGAAGAGCTGCATGGCGAGATAAACTGAAGAAGAGCCAGGCTCGTATGACATTTTATATAATAATTTTTGCATGGTGACAATGACATTTAAAATAAAAGATGTAGTCACAAGGGTACATGTAAATGTAGCACTTCGAGAAAATCAGAGGACTTCTAAACAAAGGACGTCCTGAGAACAACCAAAACTGGCACATCTGACAAGCCAATAATGTTATAGAGGTCAGGAGCCTGGAATATGATGAAAATGAAAAGACGCTGCCTGCAAAAAATCATTCAGAGGAATATAAAGGACTCAGAAATGTAGGAAAAGGGATTAACTAATAAAGGAAAGACTAGGAAAAAAAATACTGATCTCACAGAAGACTTGAAAAAGCCGACAATGTTCTTGGATCAAGAGTACTACAATGCCCAGTGTGATACACTAGATCCTCAGGAATGAAAAATAAAGGGAGATTCAAGAAGTAGTGGATAACTATGAGGAAGAATGGCATGCAATGCAAAGTTTCAGAGAGGAACAAAGCTCCGAATCTGATAGACGGCAGAAAGCAGTGGCAAGATTTCATTTCCACCCACTGCTACCACAAACAGCAATTGAAATAAACAAACAAACAAACCCCTGTTCAATTATTCAGACCAGTTAATTTAGAGTTGTTTGTTTGTGGCAGAAGACTGAGATCTTTTGTTGATATAACTGAAATCATGCCAGTTAAAGGTTAAATCCTGCCTGCTAGACATAACTTGGGGTATGGAGAATCATGTTACATGTCTCAGAGAAAACTCAGGCCTCCAAACAGCCCTCAGAGATCCCACGGCTGGTAAGGGCAACTCATACTCTCTGCTGCACTCTCCTCCTGAATTCGTGCTGCAGCCCCTGTTTAAGAACGCCATGATCCCAGTTCTTTCTGAAGCCTTAAGATCTCATGGTACTTGCGGTACCGGGACTGTAGTTTCTCCTAGCACTTTGATGGTTAAAATACATTTATTTTTGCATTTCCTCCAGTGTATTTTAGTGCGGCCCTAACTTACCACCCTGACTTATTTTCTCTCTTCCTCATCTCTTCTATAGGTAACTGTACAGTGCATATGCTGCACGCTGGCCAAAAATAAATATAATATCAGAATTATATTCAATATTGTCTTTGATCGAAGCACCATGCCCTGCCTTATCAACGACATCAAGTTAGTTCCTACTTTGTAATTTCCCATTTCTAGTTACAGACTTCTGATGCATATCTGCTTTTTTCACTGAGGTATGATTCGGTGAATACACCTCAGCTTTCTTGCAAGTTGCTAAATATAGCAAAGAATATCTGACTCTGTCTAGCAGAGTCACCCCATTCTGGTGAGTAGTCCATCTGAGAAACCTCCTTGAAGACAAAAGGACAACTCCCATATTTTCACGACGGGCTTGTTACTGGGCGTGATTCACCATTTCCCCATTCCATCTTTACACCAGTGTAATTAAGTCAGTGGCGGTTACATCAAGATAAAACTGAAGAGCACAATGCAAAGGTGAGTCAGATCCCACATGCTACAAAAAGTAAAAGGACTATTTCATAGCAGGATGATGAGAATTTGGAACTTGCTTATCAGAAAACACGTGCTTCAAAGTGATTCCTGATCATTTTGGAATTGCCATTACAAAATCAGCATAGGTTGGTTCTATTGTTAGTCAGATCACAACTGGGCAGGAAACATGCCAATGCAAACCTCCTGAAAGACACTTCATATTTTCTCTTGAACAATGAATTGGTCTTCCAGAGGGAAAAAAAAATACAAGATTGACAATGGACTGCATTGTTCTTTGATGTTGCAGCATGGACAAATCACAGGTGTATTACGTAAATACCTGTCAAACTGACAATTAATATCAATTAGGCTTTAATCTGACATATTACATTGGGTGCAGCAAATGCAAAATCTGTTCAAAGTAGATTGTAGATATGTATCCTTCAATTAGACATGAGGGAGGAGGAAATTCTACTCTCTGGGAAAGCACAGCACTTAACTCCTGAACTGCTAGAGATCTCTATGGATGAAATTCATCCTTGTGAAGGTGGCCAGTCCAAAACTTTTTCGAGTCCTAGCAATTTCAAAAGTGTAAGTGGCATTTAAGTAGTCAGAAGGAGCTGTTGCTCCTCTCTCTATATACACACATACTCAAGTGCACAGTGTTTATCAGCTTCTTTCTTTGACAACAAAAAAGGCCAGAGTAGAGGAAGTAAGAGAGAGATATATCTCTGAATCAGACCTCCTGAAGCGACAATTTGGAGTCAGAGAGTAAGAGAGTACTCACAAAGCTACACAGGAGATGAAAACAGGCACTTTCATGATGTGTCTCAGAGCTGGAAACTGGACTAGAAGAACATACATCTCTTCATTTACATAGAGAAGACCTACAGACAAAGCTTCCCCACACTAGATATGTATGCGCAAAGAGCTCCGGGTATGACCATGTTTGATATACCTCTGTGATTTTTTTCAGGCTTTACAACATCGAACAGATCCCTAAAACACTACAATCAAAATGGGAACACAGTAATCTCTCCTCAAAGTGAGAAACTGCAAATACATCACCAAAATTGACCCAAAAGATTATGCTACAATGGATTGTCCTGGGGTTAATCAGACACAGAAGTAAAACACACAGTAAATAGATTCTCAGCAAGACTCTCAAGTAAGCCACAATTGCTGTCATGACTTAATACCTCAAAACCTCAAAAGAAAGCAGACATGACTACAATATTTTGTGGCATATGAAGAATATATAAGTGAAGCAAAAAGCACATTACTTGTCCTCCTTCTGGAGAAAGCATCTAACCTGTGCAATACTATTTCTACTGTTTCATAGCTTTCCTTCACATACTCCTTCCCTGCTTCCCCACTGGAATTAACCTTTTCATTGTATTTATTATCTCATGTATTGCCTCCAAAATAGGATGCCACCTCAACTTTTATACAGCATTATTTTTTTTTATGCTGTGTAAAGCTTTTCTTATTCATGGACTTTTCAGAGAGCTGGCTGAAAGAAAATGCTCACATAACTTCTCATTAGTCCTGAAATACGCAGATAGGTTTCTGTCTATTGCCAGCTGCCAACATAAGCTAAAAATTTCATTGATCTGACATCCCACTAGCCATGCCTCAAATTCATATGAGGTTTGCAAACGCAAACACTCATCAGGATGCCTTTAAATCAGCAGATATGCTCTGTAACAGAGATTTGCAAAAGAATTACACTTTTAAATAACTCTACTCTTGTTTAATAAACAATAAACATAATCTCGATAATTTTAATCAGGGCTGAACTAATGAATATTATTGAAAATCTCCCCTTTCATTTGAGAACATAAACACCTACTCTTCCATCCAGTGATTTCATACTCTGCGATGATACTACACATTGCTTTCTGAATCCAAAGATGGGAATGACTTTGTACCTCTCAGCTCAGAAGGAGCGAAAGGGGAAATCTCAGGGAAATACATAATAGCTTTATTTTCAATTTAAAAGAAGAAGGAAAAAAGGAATGTGACTCCTGGCAATTAAATGATAGTATTTATTACATAAAAACTAGATTAAAAAAAGGAGTAAAATAAGAACTTCACTCTTGAACAAGAAAGCCACTGCTACTCAAGAATATGGGACTCATATTTTTAGTTTTGTGTTTCCACAACAGAGGCTAAATTCTGCTCTCTTTGCTTGTGCAATGAAGTACTGTTGACTTTGGTGACCTCCTTATGTGAAGGAAGTAAAGGAGAATTCAACAATTCCCATGGTTGTCTCTGGAGAGGTTCAACTCATGTCATGGGTAACTCAGGCAATCATCGTTCTGACAGAGATTACATTAACAATATTATCTCATTAATTCTTGTTCCACTGCTTTAGGTACATACAGGCTTTCATTCACCTTTACAATAAGCCTTCTACTGCTGCCATACGGCATAGTATCTTTGACAAAACATTCAGGAGCAAGAAAATTCCTCTCCCTTTTTCTACTTGGCATTTCTAACTTCGTTGTTGACTTTCAGTAAGGTAGAATACCTACTGACATATTAATTTTTCTGCCTTCTAGGATGTGAAGCTCTGGGATATCCACACAGCTGCCAAGGGAGCATGCCTGCACCCCTTGCACTTCTGAACGTGAACAAGATTGGGGTAATTCTTGGTACCACCTTTTGGAGACATCTCTACTGCAGCGTTCGAAAAGCAGTGGGAGAAGCTTTTCATTTCACTTTGTATTTTCAGATAGCATTTCAAGCTGCTGTCCTGACATGTCTGAGTGAAGCAGGAGGAGGCCTCCTGCCAGAGAGCTACGCTGTGGTATGCAGCCGCCCGCCACTCCCTGCTCTGGGGCTGCATTTACATAGTCAGGTGGCTGGTTGCTGCCAATGGTGTGCACACCTCCCAGAGCATAGAGATCAATGTGAGGACAAGGAAGGACAAACAGGCCATCACGTAGTTCTGTCATAAATTTGTATGTATAAAGGAAAAGGAAAAGGAAAAGGAAAAGGAAAAAGGAAAAGGAAAAG
>WAAD01002297.1:25007-144782 GCA_013389945.1 Fregata magnificens
A
This sequence comes from Fregata magnificens, assembly GCA_013389945.1. Lineage (NCBI taxonomy): Eukaryota > Metazoa > Chordata > Aves > Suliformes > Fregatidae > Fregata > Fregata magnificens. Next base: position 25,009 of record WAAD01002297.1, read on the forward strand.
AAAGGAAAAGGAAAAGGAAAAGGAAAAGGAAAAGAAAAAGAAAAAGAAAAAGAAAAAGAAAAAGAAAAAGAAAGAAAAAGAAAAGGAAAAAGAAAAAGAAGTACTTTAATAGGAACAGACATGTCTTAGAGCCCCTTTTAAATAAAAATCCCATTCAAATAAACAGTGAGCCACCTAACAGACATTTGCATAAGTAAGAACAGTTCTAGTTAGTCTTAGGGTCCCAGTCCTGGTCACATTGAAGCTGTTGACCATATTTTCAGGAAGAGTAGTAGCAACTATGTCTGCTGTATTCCCCAAATCCTTACTTTTCCAAAGCCATAATTATTTCTCTTGCTGTCCTCTGTCTCTTGATATTATTTTCCAGTATAATGACTATGCTGTTACTGATCAAAGTTACATTAAAAAAAAGCTAAGCCACATGTACTTTATGACCTTTAGATGTTAAATGAAGAGAAGCTACATGATACTACACGATGAAAGCAGTCTGACGGAAACAAAACTTAAAGTTTTGCTACATTTGTTAGAGCGATGTACAGCATCATACATATCCATTACTACTGCGCAGTTCCATGGCCAAAAAGTAACCTGAGGAGGATCCATACCACATACTTCACATGAAATATGAGCACAAGTCTAGGTAATATCCACCCTTCCACTCCATGAAGAATAGAAATACTGGGATTCCTAAAGGCTCTTGAGCTTTGCTAGAGAGCTGAGAGTCCAAAGCAAATGGCATTCCCAGGAAACACCCACAACACAGAACAGGCAGCGTGGTCTGATGCCATTCCCTCCCAGTCACAGATATATGGCAGTGTCATGACTGTTCCTGAGTATGTCATACACTAGCCATTGATGGTAACACAGCGAGAGAGCAGCGGGCAGGCCTGTCACAAGAAGGAAAGAGGGGATTCGATAAGTTTGGGGAGGAGAGGAAAGGGATTCTTCCGGGCAAAACAGATCAGGGCCCACCTATCATCAATCCACCAAAAATACAGCCAGATCCTTGGATCAACACTGTGATGCTGCACAGCCATTGTCTGTTGTTACAACATTATCAGTACATGACAACACAATGCAAGGGCATGAACAACACAGTGCACCTGACTGGCCTCACCTTAGTGTGAATTATTGCATTTATGTTACTTTTTTTTGGCTGTAGTGCTTATGTTCTGCGTCCATCAGCTGCTCTGTGTGTCAAGCATGAACTACATTTTAAAACAGCTCATCAAAAAGATCAACAGTCCAACATGGATGTTCTTTTATCTACCTTTCCATAAACTATGACATATATGTCAACTGGGTTATTTTACAGACCTCTGTTATTTGGCTTATTTTAATCCTTGCTCCACAAGTTACTCATAACTTCGTCGTTGACTTTCCCAGTTTAACGAGGGAAAACTGCAAGAACTGCCCTTCCATGTTTTTAACAAGAGATGCTCCTGTTTAACTCAGGATTCCCCACGAGCAGCCGGTACTGCTTCTGCAGAGACCTGCTGCACCTAAAGGCAAGGTGGTCATCTTACTGGAAACAAAGCTGCATTTTCCTTTGAGGTGTCTTTTCCTTCAAAGAATTTAATCAGAGGATGAATTGTAACATTCTTAGCACCCAATGCCAAGACTACTGATTTTCTTTTAGCTGACATAAACTAACCAAGTTATTATATAATTTTTGACTGTAAAGATCTAAGGACATGATCCAAAATGATGGATTTAAAGTAGTCCATGGATTGCCATCCACTAAGCTGAGTAGTGGTTCCCAATAGCGGATCGTAGCCCCCATCAGTACCTAACTGAAATACATTCACCTAAACCACTTTCACATTCTAAAAAGGAATTTGAAATTGAAATTGTTATAATTAAGTTCCCTTAACATATTTACATATTCCTTTTAGCATATTTAAAATACACTAGTAGGTAATTTTGAGCTACTTAACTGGTACCACCAGTTCAAACTGTCACCTATTCTGTGGTTTTGCATGCATATCCCACATCCCTCCAAAGCTTTTAACCTTTTACTAGTTATTATTTTAGAGGAATGTGATACATAAATTTAAACATGTCAGACACAGTGTTCAACACTTCTAATGATCTATTGCCCTCATATCATTGAAGTCCCTGAGGAAGTTTGGCAGACGTCATTCAATCATCAAGCTATCATTACTATGGTTTAGCTTTAATCTAAAGTGCCTAAGAGCTTTGTGCTTCTTAATGCATATTCTACCACTCTTAGGGAAAAAAAAAGGGCGGGGGCAATGGGTGGAAATAATTCACCTTAACTGGCCTACAGTTTGTCATATTTGGGGAACAGATTTTGGTTTTCCAAACTAGATTACTTTTTCTTGTTTTAGCTATAAATGTATTTCCCCTAAAGTTCTAGTGATAGCTCGGTAATTTACTTAATATACATCTGGATTATGTTATGAGAAAAATAACATACTATGGTAACACAAAGGACTTCAAAAAACAAGAGTTGTTGATCCAAGTCTTCCCAATATATGAAAAGAAGTGCAAAATTAACAGCTTGTGCACAAATACATTATTACTCATGACTGTCTTGTAGGACTGCTGCATTACTAGTATCTCAGTTTCTGATTACCTCTCCCAGGCAATTCAGAAGCATAATAGTATTAAGTGACAGTATGGCTTCACGGTTACCTCACTGTTTGGGTACTTTGCTGCCTCTGTTGAAGACAATATTCAGACTGTTTGTTATAGGCAATAATACCTCAAGCAGTGATTCAGGGTGTCTATTTTCCAGTGTCCTAAATTCAACCGGGCCAATGTGGGTGTGTATGAGCCCAGCTGCACTTCTGTGGGCTTGAACATGTCCAATTCGCAATGAATCTCCATCTTAAGATAGGTACGTGTCTAAACACAAAGGCCCTCATGCCCCATGGCTTATACACACCATGGGCATGCACTGACCAACTTGAAACCAGCACATAGCAGTTGCTGTGGCCACAGGAGATGATATTCAGATTTTGTGCAATAGTTGAGCAGTTACAAAATATATCAAAAGACATGGGAGATCTGGGTTCAGTTCCCTTAACTTCCCAGGCAACCTTGCAGTGGGAAACATTTTTTTCATAGCTAGCTTAAACCATTTTTGCTGTAATTTAGGCTCTTAGTTTTTGTCCCGTTCAGTCAATCCAGAGAATAGCTTACTCCCTTCCCATTTATATAGCATCTTTCGACCTACTGAAAGACTTACGCCTCCTCTCTGTACTAAACAAATCAGTACCCCCATCTTTCTTTAAAACTTATATTTTCTAAACTTTCAATTCTGTTTGTTGCTTTTCCCTGAGCCAATCAACCTACGTCCTTCTTCAATGTGGTCTGCAAAACCAGACGACATCCTGTTGTTGCAAAATCAGACATCATCCTGCGCTTTGCCAGCACTGAATAGAAGAATCACTTCACGTTTTAGCCACAATGTTCCTGTTCATCAGTTCCAGTAGGATATCTGCTTTTCCACAATACGGTGACAACACTGACAAGTTTTGGATGGCAATCCCCTATAATCTCCCTAAACTCTTTCCTGGAAAATGGCTTTTTAGCTCTTGTTTTTCATCCTATACTGGCAGATTTGATATCTCCTCCTTAAGTACAGTACTCTGCATGTGTTCTCGTTGAATCATACCTTATTCATGTCAGACCATTTCTCCAAGAGTCAAGATCACTTTGAACTCTGAGCCTTTCCTCCCAAGTTGGTATCGGGTGGCTTTCTGGCCTTGACTGTTAAGCTAATCCCATCTAACGCTCTTTAGATTCAACAAATATGCTGCCTATCCCATCACTCTGAAAATACTGAAGAGACTTTTGTAAAACCCCATTTGAAACTTGTTTGTAGGTTGAAACTCTATACAAAGACAGAGTATTGCTTAAACATTTCTTTGTATAGATCGACTTTAAGATAACACAACTTCTTCAGTAAATCCTCTTCCAACCTACATCATCCCCTAATCACAAATGAGTCAGGATGTCACTTTGTCAACCAAAAAACAAATTCTGGCAAAAAGAGACAGGATTTATTTCTTCTGGATGGAGAACATTCCTATGCAGGACAGAAAGCTAAATCAACAAAATAGTACAAAAGCCCAGCTCTTGCCCACAACTATCCTTTATATGCAGACAATTGACACCAGGGTGTGATTCTCGGGAACGGCCCACTGGATTTGGCTGCCAGCCGAGCCCAAGGAGGTACAAACACCGTTCACACACCCTGTCTTCCAGAGCAGCGTACGAACAAGCAATGCTTCACAGATCCTCTCTTGCCACCATCACTTCCTTTCAAACAACTGTCTCACTTTTCTCTCATAACAGGTATACCATGCAGACTTGAGACACATACACTTCGAAGCCAAACAGAAAGTAATGTGTTGAGCGTTGAAGATCTCTTCCCATGCTCATTGCAGATAATGACAGCGTTCCCACTCACCTGACAGAGAAGTTCACATGGCCCTCTAAAGCTAGCTTTCATTTTTAAATTGAAATCCAAATGGAGAGAACAAGGCTGGTTGTGTGTTAAAGACCAGCTCAAACTCCACCTGCAGCAATTAGAAAGGGTATGTTGCAAGGGAAAGTGAGCAAACTCCAAGCACAAGCTGCTTTCTAGCAGCAAACTGCATAAGCCATGAGGATCCTTGGGGTCTTATGGTTTCCAGTACTTTTTATAACGATTTAATTAATTGGAAATTAAAGATAATGGAGACCTGTTATTTGAATTGCTGAAAATCAGAGAAAAGAAATTAAAGGAATGAGTTGGATGTTTTTCTTTTCTTTAGGTTGATCAGTCTGAGGCAGAGTCTTTTAAGGTTGCTTCCAACATCCAGCCCCTTTCAAGTCTTTTTTTTGGGTTAAAATACTGCATTTGTATTTTCAAACCAATTAGAATGTATTATAGGATTAGATTATTGGGAGCTGAGGCCTATCTGGGCCATAGAGAATTTATTCACACAGAGTGTCATTTTACCGTAAAGGAAAATAATTTACATTTGACTACAATACTTCCTGTATGTGCCTTCATATGTCACATTACCTTTGTCTGCTTTCATACCGCAAGTTCTTTAGGTTGAAGACATTCTTTACTTTTGCCTTGTGTGGTGCCAAATACATTGCCGGTACTTAAAATAAATAGCAGTAATACAGGCTCATTATCATGCAATTTAAGCCCTGGCAATCTATATTTGATCCAGGAAAGCCAGTTTTTTTCTGACACTATCTGTGCTATCTCGGGAGGGACTGTGCTAATACCTTCCATGTGTGTTAAAACAGCCCTTGCTAAGAAGGTTTTCATGCTGGCTCTGAATCTGATTTCACATACCCCGTTTCACACTGATGTAACTGTTTTCTTCAGTACAGTTACACTTCATACAGGGCCTTCTCCCAGTGACCCTCCATGAGCCAGAGGGAAAATGTGAACCATTGTTTCTCGGGCCAATGTGAACAAACCTTATACGACTTTATTTTTAAATATTTTTTTTAATAATAGATGCTGCAGTTTTGTGATTACTTTCCAAACACTGGCTTCATATTTCCCCTGGGGCCTGAAAAAATTTGCCATTTTTCTATTATTCCACTTCCCACCCAGTGCATTGGCAATTCAGGCAAATTTTGCCTTTGTGGTATTTAATTTAAACAACTGGAAATGGGTCTGTGCTGTGTGGATTGTGCCGGAGCACAAACTGGTTTGCAAGAAAAGAGACTTTACAGTGCTTTGGGTGACCTGCAGCCACAGACTCTTGAGTCAGGAAATCACAGCATTAACCTGATGATCAAGCTACAGACAGCAGCATCTATGTGCCACAAGACTCCAGGTATTCTAAGTGAAAGGCAAAGGCAATGAAAACAGATTAAAATACAAAAATCTGGCAAGCCAGAAGAAATTTGTCTTGTGCCTCTCTGTCTATATGTACATAAACAGCCATATACAGACTTACACAGGCAAACATATCCTCTTCTATATGTAAACAAACAGGGATGATATAAATGCAAATAGGTTTCCAACTTCTCACAGAAAAACCCTGCATTCTGAAATTATTCATATTACCTTGTGGCGTGACAATATATTATTTAATAGTGGTATAAAGTGATACATGCTCTGAAGGGGCTATGCTCACAAGAAAAGCTTCTTTTGGAGTCAGTTGCATGCATTACATCACTCGTGGCCACATGTGAATGTTATTTGTGTATGTACTCTGAAACAAAATAAGGGGGGTAGACAAAGAGATATTCCTCCCACACCCTGCATGCCAGAATCTCGTTTCCTATCCTCAGCTGGTGCTCCAGAGTCTGACTCCAGCAATAACAGTCTCCCACTGAGATTAAAGCACTGGCAAACACAGCTTATCTTGGTTAATGTATACTTAAGTTTTGTGTGTATTATACATACATATATTTACATATATAGGCGCACACACACATATGTATATATTTATATCTCTCTCTCTCTCTACTGATACACGTATTGTGTTTATACACATTTATAAATATGATATGTAAGAAATCTTTTGCAGAGAGGAAATAGTCCCTGGGTGGGAAAACACTAGTAAATTTGAGCCCAAGCAGATATGAAATTTGACTTCAGCAGCTGCCCCCCGCTCCTCTGCAACTCGATGGACACAACTGCTCTCAGAGATCTCTAGCTCCCTCCTGCAGGGAACGCTGGGCTCCGCTCCTGCTGCAGAACTGTGGCTCCCACCTGGCCGATCCTGGCTGCTCTCACCAGTACTCTTCATTCCTCCACCTCATACGAACTGTGCTGACACTGTCATAAAGCCGGAAAGGCTCAGAGACCTACGGCAACCAAAGCAACAGACCACATTTTTGTGGGATCATCGAGCAACTGTACCTGAAGTACACAGGACAGACCCTGAAGATGTTGCTTGGTGGCTAGTTTGTTCAGCATTTCTTGAGGCATTCCAATATTTACCAAATTTCCCCATGGGGACAATCATATTGGTAAATGTGGTTCACTTGATGATCCTCTTTAAGTTTAATTTAGCCTGGGCAGACATATTTAGTAAGGGAAAAGACAAGAGAAAGTGATCCAAATCTTGTGGATCATAAACAAACACTTTGGTGGACTGTGACCAGCAGGAGATTTAGTGGGACACGATCAGCTCTTACTTACTCCAGGGTAAAGCGATAATAATGCTTCCGAAAAAAAGAATAAAATGCCTCTGCTAGCAAATTATAACTCATTAGGAGTATAAAACTGTAGGCACATATGCCTGTGTATGCATAGTTGCCAGCAATGAAGGGTTTGTACGTCAGATTTGTGTGATATCTGTTGATTACCAGAGCAAATTAATTTCCTCTGAAAACTAAATGGATCTGTATAATGCATGTAGACTGGTGCTTAGAAGATACAAACAAACCAGGAACCTTCATACAAGGGAAATGCTAAAACTGCCAATTCTTACTATTGCATCATTTTGGCACAGAAAAAAGGGAAGGACGGGATGTCCATAAATAAAAGCTGTTATTTTAAACCTACTGAAAAACTCAGGTATAAATATATACCAGTGAGTCAGAAAAGTGAGACGTAAGTAGGTGGAGTCTGATCATGCCCTGTTTTAGGTGTATACAAATGAGATGGAGGCAGGGAAGTTAAAGCCTTTAAGTGCCTGAAATTCCAAGACCAAGTTGCAGGCCTGTAGACTAGTAAGGCAAAGAATATGCTAGCATACCTGCTGGAAAGAGAAACAGCATACGGCAAGAGTACTATGCCAGGATCAGCAAAGGTATAAGAGTTGTGAAGGACACCAAAAAAGGAAATACTGTGGAAAGGTACAGATAAAAGAACAAAGAGATTATGGCAAACAATTGCTCTGTAACAACAACAAATGCAATCCAAATCTATAAAACAGCTGAGGTTCCTCTGACTTTACAATATGCAATGCAACTAGAATTCCTTGGGGGTAAATATCTGCATATGAAGCACTTCTATGAAAAAAATCAGCAACATTTTTTTGGTAGGTGAAAGACTACCTATGCATAATATATTTCAGGAAGAAGCAGCCACATAGTTTGAGAACATTTAAAATGAACAGCATCAGATACACTGGTATAAAGTAACAAAAGCAAAGGAGGGGGAACCTCAAGCCCAAGCCTATCAGTCTCTTGAAATGGCTTCTTCTCAGCAGCTGGTCACTGTGCTCCCAGTTTCTTTAGATGTTTCCCTGAGCTCAGCCACTAAGTGAAGCATCGTTCTACTCAAACAACCATTTCATCCTGGCAACAGTATGTTCACTTCAATGGACATGTGTTGGCTTAAGCACAGACCAAAGTCTCCTGCTGGGAATGCATCTAGGAATGAAACCTGTGTTTTCACAGTGATCCTCACCACTCATGAAAATTCCCGATTCCAAAAACTCCTGCCCATTCATATTTTCAATAGAATTTATATGTCTATGAACTTGTTTTCTTTGTGGCTCTGAAATCTAAACTTGGCCTAATGTAGATTACTTTTCTTCACCGAAAGGTTTATCAAGCACTGGAACAGGCTGCCCAGGGAAGTGGTTGAGTCACCATCCCTGGAGGTATTAAAAAGATGTGTAGATGTGGCGCTTAGGGACATGGTTAATGGTGGACTTAGTAGTGTTAGGTCAATGGTTGGACTCGATGATCTTAAGGGTCCTTTCCAACCTAAATGATTCTATGATTTACTTCCTCGGGACACTTGGGGACAGACTTTCTGAGGGTGTAACCTGAGCAGCTCCTTGACTAATATGGCTTTCTGTGATGAGCACCAGCAGAGATGCCTTTCCCCCTTCCACTGGCTGGACCTGTTTTCTTCCACCTTGTCATACAACAGATTTTCTCCATTAGTCTGCAAAGGTGAACAACTATGACAAAACTTCACTACTCATAATTTTTCAGTTTGTTCATGTTACCACCTGAAGCCAGCCATGGTGCTGGGAAAAGGGACCCTTTAGCTGTAAGTCTCAGTTCTAATCAACCTTGCCCCTTACAAGCCCCACAGCTCTTCCACCTTTTGGGATGCCCACAACCTGCTTTGAGCTCAGCAAGGCTGCTCCTGTAGAGAAGTACTGCCAAGTTAGCCTATGAAGTAATCTCTTTACATAGCTTTTCACAGGGTTTATTTAAGGTTCTGATTCTTCAAGTGATAAAGTGAAGCTGCCAAGGAGAAAGGCCACATTGTATTGAAAATCCCAGCAAAGATATGGGACAGATGAATGGCTTACATATACAGAAACTGAATGGCAAGCATGGCACTCAGGAGCAGGCAGATTTGGTTGCACCTTCTGAAGGCTGGAGGTATATTAAACACAGCCAGCCCTCACAGTCTGCCTCAGTCAGATGTGAATTTATCAGCACACCGCAATTCAAGTAAAGGATAGCCTTAAAGTTCATTCTTGCGATTTGTGTTGTTCCTTGAACAGCACTTCACTCCAGGCTGAAAATGAGGACGGATACCCCTCAAACACCATCATTTTACATTGATGACTTAATTTATTTCATTCTGAAAACTGGAAATCTGAGACTATTAGCACATTTAGAGAAATAATTGGATTAAAGCAGCAAGGGCCAGCAGGGATGGAAATTGTCTATCCTTTAAATAAATCTTAGTGACAAAAGCGGAATGTGTGAAAGGCATTTAATGCTGATCCTTTGGTGCAGCCTAGCCATATGAAAGGCAACTTTCAATTTTACAATGGGCTTTCCGCCACCAGAGATATGATGGAAGGGAGTGGGAGTGAGAAATGAAGCTTAGCTAACTAATGAGTTAGGGCTATCCGCTGTTTTTTGCTGAAGAGCTGTTGCTTAGTTAAATATAGCAGTTATTCTCCTGGCAGTGCAGAGGTGAACACCTCATGAAATGAATTAGTGACATTCCTATGGTTTGATTTCTCATGATCTGTAAAATTTTAAAACTGATCCTAATTCCCAGATCTTAGTTTTTGTGCCCGATTCACCAGACAGGAAAATATTAATCTTCTGGGATTTTTCAAGGAATTTTCTACATCTAGGGATGCTGAGAATATGTTCCTCCAGAATCAAATAATAGCTATACTGCTCTCCTCCTTGCCCTCAAAACCACTTTTAACTTCTGCAAGTCTACAGCGCCTATACCACTCAGTCTCCAATGGCTTTTGAAGGACAGGAGTGGAGCTATTCCAGCTCTTTCCATTAACCCACCCATGCACAAACCCTATTTCTCTCCACTCTTTCCTCTCTTGAGACCAACAACAACCTTTCCTTTTTGCTAGTTCTTCTTGGTGCTCAATCTAGCATCGGAAAAATGTTGTCTACGTAGAATAGGAGCACTGCAACTTCATTGAGACTCCATGAGAGTCCTGCTTGGGACTTTGTGTCACTGCTTTGCCACTTCCCTGGGCTTGCCTTGCCGCAGGGAGAAATCAGGACATGCAGTGGGAGGGTGCAGCTCAGCATGCACCTCTGCGGGCCAGGGCTTCAAGTACTGGTCTTCTTCAAGTACCTGTCTTCAAGACAAGTACCTGCAGGACATGAAGGACAAGGTGGATGCGATACAACATACTGAATAACTGAGGGACAGACTGAGCTCCCATTTCCGTGCTCAGAACGCACTTCAGAAAGTGTGAAAAGCAAATGGCTAAGCCTCTGTAGCTGTGGCAATCTCTATCATCCCATGGCTACTTTGGATCCCAAATACAGTCATCTGATTCCCCTGCATCATATAAAAATGGGGAAAAAGTTGTAATAAATATGGAAGAAATTGATGTCTAAACTCTTGCAAGGAGAGAACATCCAATACAATCAAGTGACACTCTAACATTTGTGCAACCGGGAGGAGGCATAAAGTGTTTAATGACAAGGCTCAAGAAGCTTGCTCAGCCTGTGGATATTTTCCAGGAAGAGAAGCTCTCAATGGGCTGTGTCAACAAAACTATCCCAAACCCTTATGCCTGCCTTTAAAACTGCACTTAAAAACAAGTCAAAGAAGGTACAGCAATTAATACCAGCTAAAGATCCTCAGATCTCTTCAAAACTTGTACCTTGCTTGTTTGTACATAAGGTGATACTTAAATGCTGCTGTCCATATAATATTGAGAACTGACACAGAGTGGTAGTTGGGCTGACTTTTGAGTCAGACATGCCCATCTGAAAATAATACAAAAAACTAGCTAAAGGTTAATCCTGATAACAACATTTTGCCTCCTCAAGGCAGACATGATGTTATAAATGTAAAATTTCCAAGTTTTGTGGGGCGTGGGGGATTCCTTAAAACTGACGCATCCCTTCCCTTGGGCATTGTCAAATCTCAAACTGAACTGGGAAGACAACACTACTCTTTCTACACTAGACAGACTCAAAAGAGAGATGATTCTGCTGGAAACATCTACGTTAAGCTCTGCCAAGAAAGTGTGTTTTCTCAATAAGAAATGACACTCTCTATTTGCTTTGTCCCAGACAAGTAAACAAATTATTAACTCAATTATTTCACATTTTGGACATGGCACCAATCACAGCTTTGATAATGAAACTCCTTTGCACTTTGGAGCTTTTAGCTTGAGGACCCCCATGAAATGCATAATAAAATACTTGGGAGCCCATAGCGGGAATTCAGTACAACAAATACCTGGAGCAAAGACTATAATCTATTTCCCCTCCACAGAGTCAACAAGACTAAAGACTGCCCACTTGATTGTGTCCCTTTCCTCAGGGCAAGTCAGAGATGCAAGTCAAAGTTACTTGCTTGACAGAAAACACAGGAAGAAAGAAAAAAAAAAGCCTGAATTTGCAGTCTGGATGGGTCATGCCTGGTGGCAGATGTGGTGGGCTGGTGGTATGTGGCATTTCTTACTGTCTGACTTTGCATGTGTTGACACTAAGAGCCCAGAGTCCGGACCTCTTTCTGAGCATGTCAAATTACGCTTAACCACATAGCCATACTGCCCCATCTGTGACCTCTTCTCCTAGATCTGGAAGGACCCACCCTCTCAGTGAAAGACAGTTAATTGCATCTCCATGATAATTTAGCCCAAAGACTGCTAGTAAGTAGAGGCTATCAATTGTGTTGAAGTATGACTGCTGCTTTTTGTGTTCCAGATTACTATCCACCAAGGATTTCCTAATGCTGTTGGACTCTAGCCCACATATGCAAAGACAATCTGAAGTGTTAAATGAGATGCTTGAATTGAATTGTAGCTCTTGCTATGGCCAATGCAGATTATTTCCACTGAGGAAACCACCTCCTTTCTTAATTGAAGGGAGGTGTTTTACTTGCTCATTTTACAGCCAATGTTTGCATCGCACACGGAGATAGCTGTGAACTCACAAATGTAAAGTAAGAATTAAAAAGTTTCCAAGGTTGCAAAGAGCACAGTAACTTAATAAAAACTTATTTAAGAAGCCAAGCATAATGTATGTTATGTTACACCAATCCTAGATCAACAGTTCAGGACTGAATACACAGAGAACTTTAAAGTCACAAAAAGCTTCTTAAGTTGAAAATCTTGCTGAAGCAATAATTACTGTTTTGCTTTCCCAAAGAACATTTTTATTTTTGAGAAATATTATCCGTTTCACCTCAAAATGCAAGTAACTTGGACATTGAAAAACTTCCATCAATTTAACTCTGAAAGCATACGATGACTCTTCTGCTTGTCTGCATAGATGTCACATTTCTCCAGCCCAAGGTCAGAACTCTTACTGAATACTTGCATAATTTTGTACTTGTACTATTCCGTGTTGCCTAAGTAGAATTTGTTATTCTCGGCTCATAGCACCCCCACATAAAAGACCAGCATTTTATACGAAGGAAATTGAATAAGGCAATCAACAGAAAACACCACTTAGTTGCCACCTTAGTCACTACTGAAGAGAGCCATGCTTGGGCAAGGTTACTTGCAGTAAATATATTGCTTTCCTTTATCATGTCAACAATGCCCATCAGTCAGTATTAGCCGATTTGGAAAATCAAGGTCACTTCTGACACAGTGATATTATGAACCTTTGAATAGGGTAAGACTGGTGAAATGAAATACTTGTTTTCCAAAGGATGAAAATTTACAGCTAAAGTAAACCTTCACTCAGTGTCTCTGTCTTTCCACTGATCCTGGCTGTGGGGGAGTATTTATACCACAACCCTGCTGAACTGCAGACCTTTTCATAGCGCTCCAGCTTTGCTGGCAAGCATTTCAACCCTAAGGGCCAAGACACCAGCCACCCCTTCCTTCCTCTGTCAGTAACCCTGAAGGGGATGCTTCGCTCACAAATTCCACCCCGAAGCAGGACTCAAGATCCCAGGGATCTGTCTGCAGCTCTGAGGTCCAGTGTCCCTCTAAGCCTCTACTCTAATGTTAGGACGATTACTGTCAGCTGTTAATGTGGGACTGAGTTTGGGAGTGAAGTAGGCATAGTATCACTCGCTTTTTTGCTTCAAAGCTGACCTTTGATCGGTCACAGCAAGTAAGTGAAAGCATCTGAATGGCAATGGAGCTATAGTACTCTTGCAGTCACACAAAAGGGGAACCCATTCTTTAAACCAACAGTTCAGAGCAGCTGTACAACGCTACTCAAGCCTTCTAATTGCAGCATTTCATTGAAAAAAGCAGAGGGTAAGAGGCAAAGGTTTACAAACTGACAGGACAGGACAGTATGTGTATGTGAATGTGTGAGCGTTTCTTCAAATTACCTTAACAAAAGAAAAGACATTGTAACTGCAATTCTCTTTCTTACCCTGCGCAGATGCGGGGTGGGATTCCCATTCCCTCCCCTTGCAGTCACCCCACTGAAAACCCTCACTGAGGGGCATAAAGCATTTTGTAGAGAGCATTCAATCTCCACGCAGCGGGATCCCTTTTGTGAAAATACACCATGCAAATGAAACCTGGGCTCCACTGAAGGCTGTGGCCAGGATTTCAGCCTCCACCTGACTGTGATCATTTCCATACTTTACCTCTTTGGCCTCTGTATGCTGCAAGGTGGTCTACAACAGGCGCCAGCACCACAGTACATTAAAATCAACTTTACCTCAAAAGTCAATGGCTCCGTTTGTAGTGTATGTCAAGCATTAAGAGATTTGTTTCACAGCCCACAACTTACAACCGTGTCAATTCAACATATTTTCCTAAGAGGACGTACACCATTTGTAAGGCCACCTTCTCATTCTCCACTAACAATAGTTCCCAAAGTTCTCATTTCACTAACCTTTTAGTGAGCTGCCTTGGCAAAAGATTACAAGCACCAAGGGTAAATAATGGGATGTACTTAATTTGAAGATGCCAAAGTCCAAATATCCTTGTAGACAGGTTATAACTCATAGCATCATCAAATATTCCCTAGATCTGCTCTGCTACAACACAGATACCAACTACTTTCTTATTTTTGAGCATAACACCAAGGAAACCAGGCAGGAAAAATCAGTAATAACAACTATGATATATTCACCACTCACAATTATCTGTTGTTGTGTATCTTTTCTATTGCTGAAGCTGTCACTGCTTAGCATCTTTTTTTAGCCTTCCACTCATTAGCCAATACCCATAAACAGAGGTATTTATTTTTAATAGTGCTCCCTATTAAAATTCCCTTATAAAATTCTACAGTTTTCTACACTAACAGTCCCTAGCGCTTTGTTTTACAGAAGTGTTAGGATAGTGCTCTGGGCAATTACTCAATAGTATTGGAGTACAGGAGTTGTTAACCTATGGCTCTGAATCAGCAAAGCTATAAATATACCCTAACACGTTATTTAATTAAAAGAGTGGTAAACTTCCAAACATCTGTGCTTCTTCAGATAACCTTCTGCAAATACACCCAGACAGGGACTTTAGAGATGGGTAATGGAAACACATATCAGAAGCAGGCAACCAAGTAGAAATATTCACATTGTTGGTGATTCTGGCAGGGGGAAAAAAGGTTCCCTCAATAAAAACCAAAAGATTTTGTTTTTCTTTCTATGTAGTAAACAGCAGATTTTTATAGGTTCTTTCAGTCTACTCTGAAGCCGTGTGAAATACCTTGTCAAACAAATCTGAGAAAGTACCAATTTGGCTGTGAAGTTCTGTCATTTTCTGTTTTGTAATCTTGTCCCTGGCTAAGCACAAGAAACTGTACAAGATACACACTTTGTAGCTCTTAAGAGAGTGTAAGAAACACTTTCCAAAAGGCACTGGCTGAGTTCTCGTGAACCCCTTTTTCCCTCTTTTATGACTCCTCAGCAACTCAACTAGTTGCAGACCGCTCTGTAGAGCCGTCCCTCCAGCTGGTGTTTGCCTCATGACAGAGTTGCACATGGATTACAACTCCCAGCAGTCACTGAGCACTGTTTAAATGGGATTTAAACAGAGAAGAAAGAGAGAGAAAGCACATGTATGTGCACGGCACATGCATCTCATCAAGAATGAACACCAAATCAAGATCTGTTTCACTTACTTACCAATATCTGGGAAAAAAAAGATCAAAAAGTTGGACTCTCTCCCCTTTTTTTGCCTGTAGAGTACTTCCAGGCATGAGCTTTTTTGCTTTTGTTCTGGGTAAGCACAACTTGGGATTCCTGGGGATCTTTTTAAAAGGCATCTCCTAGAATAAAACCTAAAGTTCTGTTTCTGCAGAAAGATTGAGAAGACACTTGCGTGTTCAGCTAGCTGGGCAGCAAAAGCAGAGAGCAGCCGTAGGCGCTGGGGAGCAACGGGAATGGGGAATTTGTGTTCTGGGGCAAGAGTCTTATATTTCTTTTTGGGAAAAAAAAGCATTAAGTAAAACAGAAGTATTTTAGCTCTGAAGAGATGTAACTGAGTAAAAATGCAATGTCTAAATACATTTGAAAAGGCAGAACTGAGCGATAACAGACAATTGTGGGGAAAGAGGAAGGAAAATACTGGAATGACTAATGATGATATGGAAGATGGGTGATTAGATGATCACAGTACAGAGAGTTAAGTGGAAGGCTGGGAAGAATGATAAAGTATGAAGACAATGTTTCTCAACAGAGAGGTATAGTCACCCTGTGCACAAGCACATGGTGAGAAGAAACAGGACAGGAGACAAGCCTCAGCCCTGCAAAAATACTGTACACTCTCCACATGACACATGCCAGTAGCAGAAATAAGCTGATACCTGAGCCTTTGCTCAAGTAGTTTAATAGTAATAAACTTCCCCTGTGAAGACCATTTTAATGTAGAAGAAGTATAAGAAGGTCACAGTGTAAATGAAAATGAGTTCCCAAACTCTCTACACAAAACTTTCTGAGTCTTCAGCGTCAGAAAGTGTATATAACTCATCCAAGGGGACACAGCGAATCAGTGACATTAATCCTTCTGATCCCTAACCCTGAGTTTTCTATTTTTAGTCAAAAAACTACAGATAGGTCTATTTGGATCTATTAGATACTAACTGCATCTTTTTGAAAGAAGAAAAAGACACGTGCCATACAATCCATATAAGGGCTAGATGAAACCACATTTACCTCCTACAATGTTTTAGTCGTTTCAAATACAAAATATGTCTTTTTAAAGTACGCCACCAGGAACGTTTGTGAAGATACCTTGCAACTGGTGAAAATATGCACTGGTTTGAAATTTGTAGTAACACAGTTACCAGTATAACACTTGTATGATATAGCCAACAACCCACCACGTCATAACATTTTTTCTGCATGAAGATTAAAGTTGTAAAATTGGCTAATGAACTGATAGTGGAGACCATGGCTATATGCCAGATATTCTCATTTTCTTTGGATCTTCCTTTAACTGCAGGCACACGAGAGCTTTATATTTAAAAAATGTGTCAGTACAAATATGTGAGTTTACAGTTGCAGACCATTAATTTGAAACTCTAATGCAAAGAAAGAAGGGCCTAAAATTTCAGAACAGGCTTCCATTGATCCACCAAAGAGTGGAAAGTACTAATAAAAATACTGTAAAACATTTAAAGATGGTATCCAAGGAGTTTCCAGTAAGAGGATGAGCTCCTTGGGTCTCAGGGCACTGAAAAGCTGTCTTGTTACCCAGCCAGCGAACTAGGTTTGGTATGCTTGCTTCAGCTTTTGCATGCAGGTGGAAGTCTGCATTTATGGGTCAGAATCTTAACAGATGTATTAAATAGGTTCCTCCATATGTTTCTCTAAAATCTTAGCAAAGATATAATGGTGATTATTACAGTTTGTGTCTAAAAACCTCTGGCATCATCAAGGATCTTCCTGCTCTAGCTGTGCTGCAAACCAGGACAAAAAGAAATTTTCCTGCACAAAATGTTCATAATCCAAGGCCTTGCTGCACACTACTGAACTAGCTAACAACACGAAGCCATATTACTACCGTGACAAACACAGGGTTTTATATGAGCTAATTTACCCTGCTTCTGCTGCACTGAAGCATTTCACACTCTTGTGACTAGATTTTTTTCTTTACTTAACCTAACTCATTAGGTCAAGTTGCATGCACATGCCCTCAGTACACGAAACAGAGCACAAATAAATAGAGATACAGGGCAGTGCGAGAAGACAACAACAAACAACAACAGGGGTCATCAGGATGCACAAGAAGCCATAGCACATCACTAGTATAGTGATTTCTGAGGGCAACAAAAGAGGTTTCAGGAGGGATCTGAGGGTACAAAAAGAGGAATCTGCTTTCTTTGCAGCAGCAATCAATGGGATGCTTTGTAGAGGGGGCAAAAAAGAAGCAACAAAACAGAATGCTTGTAAGCTCCCCCTCCCCAAAGCATCACCTTATTAGGCAAAATAAAAATGAATTTGGGGGATGAGAACAAACCAAAGCAAAACAATATTTGGGACATGAGCAAATGATTTTGTCAGCATGACTGGAACTTAGTTTTGGAGGGAGCCATCTCTATATCTATGCCTAAGGCCATGTGAATATGCAAGGCCACTTACCGACATGATATTCAATGCGATCATTTTAGTTCAGGTCCGCATGAGGTCTATCAGGCTCAAGGACCTATGTATTCTTTTTTTTTGAAGAAGCCTAAATTTGCAGCTGAAACGTACTCAATTTGACACAAAAACAACACAGGAAGAGTCTATCAGAAAAGGATATTAGCCCTTTTCACAGTGCTAGGCTTAACTGTACAAGTGTTTCTGGAAATGTTTAATAGAACAAAAGTATGTGAAAAAAAAGAAAAGAAAAAACTGCAGACACAGCTGATGTAAATTTTTTTTTTTTTAATAATCATTTTTATATTGCCTAAATCCCTAAAGTCAGTGTCTGGACTCTGTCTGGAGGCTTCCCAAAAATCACTGCTTGTCAACACCCTTTCCACAGAAATGAGTCTGTTTACCTCCACCAGTGCATTGTCAAGTCAGCTCTTCCCATTCACATTACAGTTTAAATTGGTATCCTTACAGAAAAGTCTAACCCTCCCTTTCCTTATCCAGGAATCTCTCTAATATCTAAAGCCCATGTTAAAATAATTTATATCAACAGAATGCCTTTCTTCAAAGTGCATCTCTACAGAGATCACTATAAATGTTTAGATGGTACTTACTACGAAAAGGTCAAAATTTGGCCAGTTGATAGCAATGAATGAAAGGGAAACTCAAAAAATTCTAACTGGATATTCATTCACTTTGAATCCTGTTCCAAAATGAACATTTTCCTGTAGAGGGACTTGATAAAAAGTTCCTTCCTCTGCCTCAACAATCTGCTCATGGCTTTTGGAAGAGAGACACAGGTGTGATACGTCTGCTGGAGTGTGCCAATCTCCTGAACTGTCTTTGACAGGTTACAGAGGATCCCTGAGAAAGCCTTCACATCACCCAGTGTGTTTGAGGGCATTCTCGATATACTATGACTTGTGAAGTTTTGCTCATTGGCAACTGCAAACAGTGCCAAGCTGAGTTCTCGGCAGTTAAAAAAGATACTGGAAGACCTGAGGGACAACCCAACTTCTTCAGGCTTTACAGAAAAAAAAGTAGTCGGTAACAAGGGGAAAGTTGATACACAAACCAAGGATGCATTCACATCTAATGCATTTAGCTCTTTCTGTCTCTAGCAGTCACTGGCATTCATTGGTGTGTAGAACATGAGTTATTGATTACATCCCTTTGACCACTGTGCATATCCCTTCAGCAGACCCTTTCCTCTTACCACCATAAATGGGACAATCCTTGGCACTTCCAGCCAAAAGCAACAGTGACTCCAACCACTTTGTCACATTTCTAAATGGTCCCTCCCAGCAAAAAGTCCTGGTAAGTCACACCCACATACATGAATGGCAGCTGTCTGTGTTGTCCCAGTGCTGTAGCTAAACCTTTCAGTAAGTTGTCTGAATGTCAATGTACAAAACACCCATTTGAGGAACTCTGGCATATAATGCTGATCCTCACAAAAACCACAGCAAGTACATCAACTGCCACATACCTGCGCACATGGACCGTTTCTCCCAGAAGTTTCCCCCCAGCAATCACGGCCCTGACACCTGCTTCCTCTGAAAGGAAATCACTAGCTGAAGTAGCTGCTGGATGCAAATGTTTGCATCCGGGGTATTCTCAGTCATAGCAAGCTATGCTATCAAGGGTATCAAAGATAATTGTTCCAGGCATTAGTCTGGAGTAGGAAATCCTTCACAAAGCCATATTTAAGAACTTAATTAAGTCAGTCGTCTTTTTTTTTTTTAACTTCATCCAGCAGTTAAGCCAAAGTAGAACTAATTGTGGTTGCTAATACTAGAAGGCAAAAATAAGAATACTTCTTGTGAGCTTTCCAGCACACAAACTGCCTGTCATCCATCACCAACTCCCTTTGGCTGTTCTTCAAGTGAACATAAGTCTTCACTGTTGTGAATCTCTACTGTTGTGAATAATGCACCTTCCTGTGTTTCTGTTTTTACTCCCATGTCCACCTTCCCCTTGCATTCATTATGGCACAAAGCTATTGAATTATTATAGAGGCGGGTGGCTTACCTTTAGGGCTAGTCAGATTCTAATCATGCCAACTTTTTGTTTACAGTGCCTGAGCTGTCTGACTCTTTTGGGATTCATTTCATCAGTCAAGATTAATTCTGGTCTTTATTTTAAGCCTAGAAGCCATCCAGAAGGCATCCAACAAATAAGTGAAATACAGAGATAATAGCAATAAGCACCTTGGGGAGAAGACAGAGAAAGAAAGGTCAGGAAAAACACCCAGATACTACCCTGGATACTCATCTGCAAGCCCTTTCAGCTAACTATGTGCAGGATAAAAGACTCTGGTAACCTTATAGGATTAGCACTACAGAAGAATTGTTTAGAGTGAGGAGCAAATGTCACAACATATGATCAGTGGTGACACTGCGGTATAAGAAGAGGCCCCAGTAGGCTTTGTTTCGTTGCTATGAAAACAGTGCACAGAGCAAACTCGGCCCTATCGCTCACCTGAGCTCTTCCTAAAACCTCACATTTCCTCTGTTTCCAATTTCACCTTCATAACCCGCTTTTTAATCTCCCCCAACACATGGAAACAGAAACTAGGATCAAGAGGGAAATGCTGCCAAAGATTAGAAGTTTGGAAATTTACAACTGTTATCTAAGGGAAAACTATAGTGGGAGCCAATTGCTTTAGTCAGAAGTCTTTGTTATTGTAAAGAAGCTTTAATATTTTTTTGCTTCTAAATCAGAAGGTGAAAGTGTAGTATTTTATGGGTCAAACAGAAGAAAAAATAAAACCAAAAGCGATTCAACTCCTAGTCACCCAGTCTGGAAATTTGTAAAACTAAGGTCTGCAAAGCACTAACTTGGTAACAGATGTAGTGAATTATAAACATGAACTTGTCACAGATTACTGTAAAAAAACAGGCAGGCGTCCTATTTTAAAATACATTTTTTTGTTTTCATTATCGTTAATCCACCTTTCCCCTTACAGCTATTCAATACAAAGCATGACTGCATAGTACCAGTTCAGCAATCTGGAGGAAGGAAAAAAAAAGAGTGTTTTCAAAATTTACAGAACAGTGTTCCAAAAAGAAAATCTGATCTAAAAACTCATTTCTCTTCAGCAGTCAAGTGGTCTGTTTTGAATTTCAATGGCTCTCTGTAGCACTGAGGTTTCTGTGTCATTGCATACAGAAAAAGCTGACGAGGAATGGTGCTGTCTTACTCTATTCCTAACCACAACCCGGTAGATAAAGTCTGAAGTCACAAGTCAGCTGAGAGCTCTACCAAGACAATTAAAATGTACTGGCAAAGCTGGAAGGAAGAAATTTAAATAAGGCCAGGTTAGATGTTTCAAAGGGATGAGTGACTGATCCTGTTTTATGTTATGCCAGACAATGCTAACAGTTTAAACACTAGCTCTGTCAAGTGAGAAATAGATGTATTATCGTCTGTGAATTATTAAAATTGACTTCACCTACTCACCTTTAGACTTTTCTGGCTGAAAGGAAAAAAAATCAAGAAAAAAAAGTCTTGCAAGGGAGGCATGCGCTCTTAATCTATTACTAATGTCTTCTTGAATCCTGTTAATATTTTTCATATTGTCTGCTTTGGTGAGCTCAGACACTATATGTGAGGAATGAGCAAAAATTCCAGCTGATCCTAGGCATAAAGCTCTTTAATGTTTAAGTCTCCCCTGCCCTGCAGATAATTAGTCTCCTCTTTCACCCATCCAGCTGGGACATCAGACAATTTGGTGAGCATCCAAGATGGGCATGAAGATCCATTTCCTGGTTCATGACAAGTACTGTGGATGTTTATGCTACAGAGATAATTTTCTAGGGTTTTATTCAGCAACAACAACAAAACTTTTAAAAGTTGTTTAGATCTACGAGGCTCAATTTCCCCTGCAACTCAACCATACAAGCTCTCCTTGAACACCAGGGAAGTATTAAGGATAATAAAAAATAATTAACAATGTAAAATGTTTTTAAGTTCTGATAAGGCCAGAATCATTGCTACAGGTTTTTAGTGGAATACAAAGATGAGACATGAAGATATGAAAGGTGGTTAAGCACTCATCCACATCATCATCACAGGGTAGCAACAATAACAAAGGACCCACCTCTTCATGCCTCCATCATGAAGTTGTTAATTTACCATTGATGACTCTAAAGGTGACAGAGGGGAAAGGTGAAGGTTTATTTATTTTTTAAACAACCACTTCCAAACCTCCACTTCCTTTCAACCATTTGCCCCTTTGAGAGAAATTGTAAATGATGAAGGACAGAGATACAAGTCTGAACAAAAACTTCTCGTGGATTTTTTGGGGGAGACAGAAGACCTCTAGGATCAATCTAAAATAAGCCTGACTACCCCAGAAAAGTACCCTCCTGCCCCCCAAATTAGGCTTTCCTTAGAAAAACTGAAAAGCCAATTTTGTTCTCTTTTTTTGAGCAGAATACTTTTTGACTTTTTTTCCATAGGTAAAGTTAAAACATTCCACATTTTCTAGGGGAATAAACTTCAAATAACTAAAGAAATAAAAGAAGAAAGTGAAAGAAACATACTGTCATTTTTGGACTGTGAAACACTTGAAAAACATGAAATGAAAGCTTTTGGAGACAAACCCCCAAACCCTCCTGCTTCCTTAGAACTGGCTACCTCTTTATGCATTTCTCCTAACATGGTCCGTATGGCCCTTTCACACTGCCCTGGGTGTCCCTCAAAGGGACAACTGCACTCGCTCCGGTAACGTCTTCAGCAGCACCGAAGTAACACTGATACATATTTTGCAGGAGGTGGCATAGGATTTTGAGAATCAGTGGCTTGAAGTACCATCTTTCAAGCAGGAAAAATATTAGGTGCCATGGCATACCCAGGCTAGAGACAGCTATGCCCCCAGCAAACCACTGACTGGAAGACTTCATGCTGAAAAGGCTGATGTCAAGGCATCTGCTGACCCAAACTCAGCAGAAGCTGCTTCTAACAACATTAAAACCATCTCATGGCTTCTCAGATGAAACACCCGAACACTCTGTGGCTCTCATCTTCCTTTGTGCACCCACTCACCCATAAAATAAAATACAAACAGCTGAAGGCAGGCAAGCTCTTGCTAAGACTGGAGAATTAGACGGGAGTCTAGCCCTTAATTCCAGATTTGCTGAAGGAAACCTCACCTCTGTCTCATATCCTCTGTACTCAAAAGCCATTTTTATTTTCATATAAATCATGTCATTCAGAGGTCTGTGCTGCCATTCTAAAACCATTGCAAGAATTGAGTTGGCACAGCGCACTTAAAAGAAAAGGTTCCAACGTGGTGGGAAACACAGTCAAAATGTGAACAGTATTGTTAACGTATTGCTTGACTTTTAAAATCCCATTGTAAAATAAACTAAACAGCTTCTGAAGGGGAGACAGATCTTCAGACATGCTCCCACTTTTGAATGTGAACCAGCAATCAGGTCCGTAAGTGACCTCAACCACCTTTGACACCAAGGTCTTTAGAAAGCCCTGATGGGAACAGTTTTGGGCTGAGCCACTCTGCCAGTACTCCGGTCTCACTGGGCCCTCCAAAAGGTGGTCTGAACCTCAGTTCAGCTCTTTTGAATGTCTGATCTCATGTAAGAAATGGGGAATAGGCTGTAGGTGGTGGAGACCGTTGGCAGGATGAAACACTCGGCAGTTGTGACAAATGTGTCTTTGGTGCTGCCTGAGCCTGGATTTCTGTCGTGGCTTTTGCCTACTCCAGGCTTTCTCCCACCCCTGTGACTTCCCTTCAGAGGCTTTGCATTTCCCACCACATCTGCTGGAGCACAGGGAGTGTTTGTATGGGACAGGCATAGGACAGGCAGTGATAAGAAAACAAGGGATGGTCCAAATGAGGGTGAGACAACAGACAGAGATAACAAGGGGGAGGAGGAGGCCAAATGGCAGGCCCAGAGAAGGGGGAGGCAAGGGGATAAGAGGTGAGATAAAGAGAGACTTTCTGTGCATGAATAAACATGAATAAGTGAAGAGGTGGCGGTAAGACCCCCCACTGCCAGGAAGGCAGAGAAGAATTACGGGCAGGAAACGTCACTGCAGGAGCAGTTGATTAAAACTACAAACTGCATGAACTTGGTCTAATCCCTTCTTGCCTGCAAAGCCACCCTAAGAGAACCTGGCTAAAGAAACTGTCTAGAGCTATTTCAGCATCACCGCTCCAGAGTACTGTGCTCACGTACAACGGGGCAGGCAAACAAGAATAATCAGCTGGCACCTCCTGAGTTCCCACAAACGTTTGGGCTGGCCATCTCAGTTCCCATCACAGGTGAATTGCTTTGCTTCACATTAAGATGCAGCAATGCACGTAAGCACTGTCTTAGCTCCGAGTATGGAAACTGTCCCTATTAGCTATTCATGCCCTTGAAGTGAAGCACTTGCTTAGATGCTTGGCTGAATCAGGGCCTAATTAAGGACGTAAACAGCCTTCTATCCTCATTCATCTCTCCCTCAGCCTTAATCCTCCAGTCACCTAAGTTTAATTTAAAAATCTGTTTTCAGGAGTTGAGCCTGGATCTGTCACATCCAAGATTGCCATTAATTGCTATGTGTCAACAGCACTTAGAAAAATGAGCAATTAATTAAACCCACCAACTCTTCTGCCTGGATGACAGCTTTATCTTTACACACTAGCTTTTCAATGGGGTTGCAATCGCTTTACCCACCCAGAGTGGAAAATTGCGTCGCCCAAAGTCAGTCAGAGATTTCTTCAGCTAGTCGAAACATTTCTGAAGAAAAACTACCGATCTTGTAAATGAACATATGGTGCAACACCCAGGGTGCAAAAGCACTCCAACTTAGACCCCAGGGGGTAAGGACACCCTCTTCCTCTGGCTAGTCTTGTCGGATAGTTGTGGTATTAAGGGATCAGAAGGCAGACTCAGAGAGACAGGCTGATGTTCTCAGGAAGATCAATGAAGATGTGAAGGTCACAGATGACACATAGCTGCTTTCAAAACCTCAGGAATGACAGCAGGGAAAGAGGTGGTGAAGGAGGAAGGGGAACAGAGCCAGCTGTAGAAGTTGCCAGAGAAATATTTTGTTGGAGGCACAGCAGAGGAGGAGCAGGATGACGCAAAGAGAAGCAACTGAGTAAAGCACAGCATATGAGGGCTGCAAACAGTGGTGTCCAGAGGGATTCCTTTACTGGATGTGCCTGTCTAATACTGATGTAATGAGCTAGTTATGAAGCAAAAAGTCAGAAATGTGTGTGGGAGTGTTGGAGGGGCACATATTAGGTATCTGCTCCCACAAGAAAGGAGGTAAGCTAGGGCTCCTGCTAAGAGTCTGTTAAGAGGATTAAACAAGACAGTGAGCAAGACTGGACAAGAGCCTGCTGAAGCTTCTCAGGCTTGGTGATATATTGAGAGGAAAACCTGATAGCAAAAATTATCTTCCTATCTTCTAAGGAACAGCTAAAATGAACAAAGTCAGGGTGAGATAAAAAAGTAAAAAGCTACCTGTGGAGAGACGGTTGTGTCCACTAGGAACTGCAGCAGAGCACAGCGCCATCGGGCTCCCCTCCTAACTTTGCTGCCGCCTCATGATCTCACTCAAGTAGCGTAGTCTGTCTGCTCTGTCATACATGTGTTTCAGAAGCAGAAACGCAGTGATACTATTCTTTTTAATCCTTTTTCACATGCTTGTTGAGAAACATTTAAAATATGTTAAGTGCTCAGTGCCTTGTAGGTGCTACACAGAGACAAGTTACTACTAATCACTATTTTACTTGGCTGAATTTGACATGTATGTTTTCAGAGATACCTCTGAAATGCCTGATATGTGAGGCCTTAACTAAAGCAAACAAACAAATAAAAATCTACTGCAGGTTTTATTAGCAGGAGGGACAAAGAAAAGGAAGAGGGTGGCAAAGCAATGCAGAGATAATGTTGAGTTTGAAGTAAGGAAAGATATAAACATTTTGGCTGACACAGCAGCAAAGTCAGCTTGGAGAAGAATTAAGGACAACAGAGGTAATCATTTACCACGGCAGTAGTTTTCAGATGTTGACATACATTTTCAGAACAAGGAGGAAAAAAAAACAGATAAGAGAAGACTGTCAGAATTATGACAACTTGCAACCTCTTTACCTGGCTGCTAGTGAGGAAAATAGACAGGAAAATCATCTGAAGATTATTCTTCCTTGAATGCTCCCACTTCATTTTCATGAGTATTAATACAGGCCACATATTGACATTGATGAGCAAAAAGATCCTTGAGGAAGGGAAGCACATGTTTCCTCGTGCAGACATCTGAACAGTTTACAGTCACAGGCGGCTCTCAACTTAAGAGTAGGAAATGAAGCTTGTATGAAAACTAAAGTGGAAGTACGGGGCATTTAGGGTTTTGTGATCATGGTTTCATTAGACTCTAAATGCTCTTTAGGGCAGGAACACTTAGAGGAGCTCAGAAATGGTTTTGACTTTAAGAAAGCTGACTTTGGGAGAATGTGATATGCCCCAAGGAATTTTTACGGGAATCCTATGAAACATGGGAAACATAGAGCTGAATTTTTAAAAAACATCTGAAGAGACTGAAATTTAAAGCCATCCTGCTTAATTCCAAGGAGGAAAAGGGGCAACTGAGGCCAAACGCAGTTAGTAAAGATGTAAAGTTTAGTGTAAACAACACATAGAAGACTTGGGAAATTTCTTATATACATACGTATATATATATGTCTATCTGTAGATATTTAGATACGACAAACAATCCTTTGAAATGTAAACAACCTGGTAAGGAGGGATATAGAACTTTTTAGGAGTTAGAAAGAACAGTTTTAAAGAAATAATTCCAGGAGGATGAAGTATCTTTTGACACTGCCATGAATTTTTTCTCCTAACCATTACATGGAGTTTCATTTATATCAGTGCTAGAACGGACTGGGAGAAAAATGTTTAATTGCGGAAGGCATATAACAAAAGGAAAAAGTTAGCATGCCTTTTTCCTTTGAAGAAGAATAATAAGAGGCCAGATGACTGCTTAAATATTAGCATCACATTGTGACAGAGTTTCCAGGGCTTGCTTAAAGGAAGTAAATTTGCATTGGTGTATGTATATCCTCAGAGTTACAGCCATGCCAGCCCATAATAAATGTGACGCACAAATGCAACCTGCAGTTCTTATCCTAGGCAAGCTGTAGGACAACTGCAGAAACAGGTGGGAGGGAAGGGGAAGAATTCCCTGTAACACATGCAGAGCATTAGATTCAGAGAAAAAACAACATTTGTATATGGTTGAAAGGTTTCTTTTTTTTTCCCTTTTAAAAAGAAACATAAACTCCTAACTGAGAGATATATACATCTTAAGTTCTGTGATGACAGGACAGACCAGTGAGACCTGGAGTTACTCTTCATTATTGCAGGGAAGGGCAATGAAATGAAGCAAGCTCCTATAGAACTGTTAGCTTAATATCTGCCATGCAAAAATAATAGAGGCAATTTTACTCAAACACCTTAACGGGCATAATTTGATTAGAAGCAATTGTGCAATTCTTGGAGGGAATTTTCTGCACACAAATTAATAGTAATTATCTTGCTGAAAGATAAGAAAATTAAAGACAGGCCCTAATTCTCTAAAAATTACCCAACTTCAGGGGTTGAGAGACCTGATGCTCCTGACATCCCATGCTGCGGGGCTGCTTGTTTGCAACTGACTGAGACGGCTCATTGAATTTTGGTTTTAACTTTCAAAAGAAATTTAAAATTA
This sequence comes from Fregata magnificens, assembly GCA_013389945.1. Lineage (NCBI taxonomy): Eukaryota > Metazoa > Chordata > Aves > Suliformes > Fregatidae > Fregata > Fregata magnificens. Next base: position 52,583 of record WAAD01002297.1, read on the forward strand.
ATTTTAGTATTATTTTTGTGAATACCAAACAGATAATTTAAATCCAAGTATAGATTAAGTTGCTTATGTACAATATGAACGTTCTGATTGTAACAAAAGTAGAAAAGACCAGTGAGATAATTTCTGAAGTATCTAAATTTTACAGGTGAGTAAACTGTAGTGGAAACTTATCTTTACATGCCTAGGGCAGCAAATGAGTGTAAAGTTTGACCTTACTAGCCGTGTGCTAAAAAAGCCTGCAAAATGCGTGAAAGTATCTTTCATAGTGCATCAAGTTCAGTATAAAAAGCAAACTTGTCGTGAAGTTCCTGTGCTGTGCTGATTTTAAGAAAGGCAGAAGTAATAATTTTCCCCCGATCCTTGCAGCAGGTTAGAGTCTCCAAATACAATTTAAAAAGGGTCAGAAAAGATACAAATAGGAATTCGATACAAGCTGAAAGAAATGATACCGATAGGTTTGTAGTTGGCAAGACGCAAGGAGGGAAGGAGAGAGACAGACATTAGAAGCATTAGCAGGAACAATTCCCAAGGCCAGTAAATATCAGGGGGCCCCAAAGCAGTCAAAAGCAGAGTGAAGAGATTTAGAGTCAAGGCATTCAAAGGGTCTACTTAGTTTGACCAGAAGACAGTCTCACATTTCAAGGTTTCTTCTTCAGTACAGCTAAGCTTTTCAATGGGAAGCCTTGACCCCAGGGATCACTAACTGAAGAAAACAAATGTGTTTTCAAATGAATGTATTGGCACTGTCAGAACTGACTGTACACAAGATTAAACGATATTTATTTTCACTTTCCAGAATACCATGTTAAATTTTAGAGAGACAGACAGAAATGTTGCCAAATAAGACATGAGAATCTGAGCATCAGATTTTCTGTGTCAGCCGGGATTCAACAGCAGAATTCCTGTTAACTGATCTGGCTAAGCCTCCTTCCAAAATGTCAGCCTGAGGCTTTCTTGCCTTCAGCGGTCTTGGCGAGGGTGGCGGGAGGGGACACATGTCATCAGTCTGTTTCAGTTCGCTCATTGCTTTTCCTCGTTTTCTCGCAATGGATTGGATTTTGGTCAGGCATTTTGGAATTGCACAGATGGGATTCCCTGACTGAAACAAACAGAAGTTTGCCTGCCTTTGATAAGGAACCAAAATAAAATCAGAATTAAAAAAATGAAAGTGATTCTGGGTATCCATCCTGAGATGCTCTAAAAAGGGAACTTTGATTGCAGGAAATGGATGCCACGTCTCTGCATAGAGCAGTTTGCTCACAGTTCATCTGCATATTCCTTAAGACAAAGGTGCTTCAAAACCCATTTTGTGCTTCTACCTTCATCATGCTTGAGCGGCTTCACAGCCTTCTTGGGTTCCACAGGAACCAAGTAGGGACTGTGTTAAATGCAAGGCAAGATGGGGGCAGTGGAAGAGAGAGATGGAGCCCAAGGGAAGGTGGCCTACGACAGACCAGATAATTTCAGATAAATATTTCATAATTTCAGATGTCTGCTGAGTTTATAAACAGTGCTATTTCAAGGCCACATTCCACTCTGTATTTGAATACATCCCTATACTCATGTATGGACCCGCTAGCAATTGCATGATTATTCCTGAGGGACCTGTGCTTATGCACTGTCCCAAAAGGGACAAGTGTATGGTGAGCTGAATTTAAAATCCAGAAATTGTGTTCCCAAAAGGAGATCAATAAGGACAGAGAGAAGACCATGGGCACCACTATTTCAGCAGAAAACGTCTGAGCACATGAATAAGGTGGAACTACAGCGAGGGCTTCAGAATAACTACATACTACCCATGAATATGTACTTGGTTAGTAAGAGGTATGACAAAGCAGGAAAGTGGGTCTCACAAAGTGCAGACTTGTTGGGTCAAGTGTCCTTTTCCTGTTTGGTGAGTCCTTTTGTCTCTGTGTCCTCCCTATCATCCTGACACCTTACCAAAGCACAGAATGATGGACAGCTCTTAATGATTTCCTAGCATTTGATTCTGATAAACGGGCCCAGCCCTTTTTTGCATAACATGAAAGTCTCTCTTGCCCTCTGAATTTCCACTTTAGAACCCATGTCCACTTCCACACACGCAGCTCCCCACTCCCACCCTGCAATCCGTGTCAAGACAAACGTGCTCTCATTGCACCTTGCTTGAATCGGGCAGCTGAAGCCAGCACTTCTGAATGGATGGACTGATGGCCGATGCTGTGTCAGCAGCCGGCAGGGCTGGTATCACCCTCCCCAGGAGAAGAGAACATCCTCTCCCAGGCACACCCACTCCCACATTGCACAACTGGGGCTATTGTTCCCTGTGTCCAGAAACCAGGCTCTGTCCTGTACCATCTCTGTGCATTGCCACCATCCTGCCTGACTTGGAAATACTGTTGTTTTTTTTCCCTCTCCTAGCATTCTCATTAGGTCATCTGAGCACGGTCCTGCCAGCAGCGTGTGCCGGTTGAGCACCCCCCCCGCAGAGTTCACTCAGGCATTCCTGGGAGTAAAGATGTGTTCTGCAAATGAGCATTTACTGAGTGGGACCCAGCAAAGCACCCAGGAAAACAAAGCACACGTGCACTTTTAAAATGGGCATTTTGTGGTACCCACAGTTACAAAGATCTAAGCTGAACAGAGGATGGAGTTGAAACACTGTCAGGAAGACAGAGAAGGAGGTACTTTAAAAATCAAGCCTACTAGTGTCCACCTTCCTCTGGTTTCCCTTCTTGCAGCTGGAGGAGAGATGACCACATATCCATTTGAGACCAGAAGGAACAACAAGTTGTTTCACACTTTGTTTTGTTTCCCATAAGGTGATGTTTCACCCCCCTAAGCATCCCCTCTCCCATTCAGAGAAGGTGACAAAGCGGAGTAGCGTCTCTGTGACAGGGCAAACCCGCTCCCCCTGGGCAGTGCTGCCTGCCTGCTTGTTCCCAGGTAGCTGGCTGTGAGGGGACCAACAAGCAGGCTAATTTAGAGCTCTAAAAGCTGGCAGCAGGAGCACAATTAAGCCGTTTTCACAGACTGCTGGCCAAATGCAGCAATTTATTGGCTGAGTGATTGGATTATTCATTTGCAAAGCTAAGAGAGGGCGTTTTCTTACCACTTCAGTTGGCCTGTAGTACTTGTGATTGACTGTCACATGAATCTTGCCAGTCTCTTTGCACCGTCCTACTTCATTTTCATTCTTCCCTTCCCACCTGTAAAGAAGATAAACATTTAATCAACCCATAATTACTTTAGTGCTCTGATCTTACCAACATTTGGCCTGCTTTCATTTACTTGAGGCTGGTGTCAATTCTCCCTGCAGGACAGTATAAACTCATTAGCTATAGGAACAAAGGCAGAGTTTAGACTTGAATGGAGCAACAATGGCTTTTGAAGTCTCTTTGTTTTGGTTTTTGATTCAGTGGAAGGTCTGAAATACACAACTTCCAAATTAAACACATAATGCTAGGGAAAAATAAAATGTTCTGATTTCAGAATGTCTCATGTATCTGCAAATAAATATGACAGTGAGCTTTTTCATTTGTGGATTGGTTCAAAGTTGTTTTCTTAGAATATTTTTAATTCTTGTATTTTGGCCAATACTTTCAGGAACTCTTTAATCTGTTAATTTTATGGATGTGAAGCTTTGTTTGAATAGTGTTAAGCTGCATAATTTAATTTGTGCTTAACTAGGAAAAACAAAATGAAAACAGTTCTTGAGTTTTCAGTCCTAGCTCGACATGGCACTTCACATACATGTACTGTAAACAGTACTTACTACCTGTGAGCTGGAAGCCAGCTACTTTGTCCAAATTAGTTTCATATGTGTTGAACAGCCTGCAATTTGCCGTAATTTATGTGATCTTGTTGCGCTGTGAACTATTTTGTTAGCAACTGTCCTGGTCTAAAATTTCGGGAGCAGCAGAAGAGGAACGGTTTGGTGGGTGACTAGCTCTGCCTTTGGAGAGGCCAGCCTGCAGCCTGGAAGCCTGAGGACAATGCTCCCCCTCAAAACAAACACTTCGGATGACACCATGTAGGAACGTACATTGGTGCATCAAGCCTAATCCACTGACTGTACAAAATCCAGAGTTATGACTGAAACTCTACCCTCTCTTTGCTTTTTGCCTCTCAGTATATATCATGGGGCTCTGAACCAGCTTGGCGTACCCTTTACTTTTTTTGTGTTTAAGTAAAATCTATGTAATTTAAATCAGCACTGTGATTTAGACCATTTAACCTCAGTCACCAGCAATGAAAGAAAAGCGCCTCTTGCCTCCCACTTACTAATTGTACTGCCAGCTCTTGGGATTTTGTCACAGATTTGATTTCTCCTTGCTGCCCTGCCCCCCCAAAGCTCCTAGAAGAATTTAATTCTTTGACAATCTCAGCCTTCATTTTTGAGTTTCTAGCCCTGAGGGCTAAGGAGGAAAGTCTGAAAATGTGACCTCTGTGTACCCATGAAGGTTAAAACACCGAAAGGCAGAAGGAAATACCAAATATGCATTATTACTAGTTTTTAAATCCCACATTTTTTTAAGCACAACTCATGACTTTTGGATGACTGTAGGATGCTTGATACTGGGAACACTTTACGTTGAAATAATTTCCAACAGATAATAGCCACAGTGAAGTCAGCTGTTAATAGTCATGCCATGATGCTAAAATGATTTATAATTTAAATTTTCTTTCTTTCTTTTTCGCAGTTGCTCTGTTTGAAGCCTGAAGTGCAAAGTTTTCATTCAGAAGCCAAAACTAACATTAGTCCCTCCCTTTAAAGGGCAGAGGGTAAAAATGTGCAGGACTCAAATGAGCTTAATAGAAAACTAACCGTCACCAGTAAAACAACAGGAAGCGCTTAGATCAGGAGACGTCAGTTGTTGTTGGAGGTCACTGAGCAGAGAACCCCATTTAACACCCAACAGGCTCCAGAAGGCTCGGCCAAGCCAGTAAAGACTCACTTAATGTCGCTATCAAAGTTATATAACAATAGAAATAGCTTAAGAAGAAATCTCCACCCGTTTTGTTCAGCCCAGTAATGTGAAAAGTTCACAAGGGAAAAAAAGTTCTTCTCATTGTGAACAAAGTAGCATTTGATAGCTGCACTTCTAATTACTCCTGCCACCTCGGTGCTCACAGCTGGGGACACCATACTGCTGATAAAAGGGATTGTGTGGGGGCCAGCCTGACACCAGGAGCAAGACATCCATTTCGCTAACCAACTCCCCCTGCCCTCTTCCTCCAACCACAAGGAAAGGAAAAAAACCCCACCAAACCCCTCCTTAATTTGTAGTCAAATTGCAGTCAGAATTGTTAACTGGAAAGTGTAATGCAAGATTATCCTGAAGCACGAGCATGGTGGAAGAGGCACGGAGAACCCTCACGTTGCTGTGGTTTTAGATAGCTCCAGCCACAAGGACTATCCAGCTTCACCCTTTCACTGAAGCAAAGGATGGGTTTGCTCTCATGGCTGATGGCATCAGCCATACACCAGAACGCTCTGCACCTGGAGAAGGATGCACAAGACCACGCGTCTGCTACTGACAAAGTGGGTTTGATGCCCTCTGCATCTACGCTTCCACGTTGAGTGCTTCACCATTGGAGATAGTTGCTTTGGGATTGCTTAGGATGATAGTCATTGTCAACTCTGGTGGATACCACTACTACCACTGACCTCAGAAATTTCCATAAAACTAAGTTAATCACATTTCAAATGCATGTGCAAGTTTACTTGTTTGAAAGGTTCTTCACCTCAAGAGCTTTTACACTCTGGATTTACAGAGGAATGGACTACATTTAATTTAAGGCTAATTCCATATCTGCAGATCACTATACTGTTATAATACTTACTATCAGCAGTGATGAATGTTCCTTTTCCTCTTCAGCTTTGGAGATTCCAATTATTTTTCATTTCCTATAACTATTCAGTAAGACAGCAAGCTTCAAGCTATAAAAACATCCACAGGTATAAAGGATTTTCTGAGGACGAAGAGCTGGGGTAACCACCCAGTGGGGTGTGAGGTGGGCAGGGAAGGACACAGATGAGCCAGGATAATTGAGGGGGAGTGGGAATAGCACTGCAATGGACCAAATGGTCCGAATGGCTGTGACTCAGAAGCAAACAAGGCAAAGTACATATATTTTTGAGGAGGTGAAGAAATGAACTAAAAATGAAACCTTTCACAAAATCACAGATAAACTGAACAAGTATATGCATATATGCCAATAGAAAGTATTTTCACATTTGAAAAGGAACAATAGATTAATTAAAAATAAAACTTTAGGAAAATTTTACTCTTCCTCTACAGCTAATATGAGATACCATTTGTCTAGACTTCTCGGATTTGTGGCCTGATTGCTGCTACAGACACAATTAAGCCAAAACACTTAATTCTGTCCTGGCACTTTACAAACAGCAAAACTGACACCATGTAACAGACCATTAATGTCTTTTGCAAGTAATCTTTTGTAGGGAAACTTCAAATATGACTCTTCATATGTTCCTTTGCCACCAACTCAACCACCAACTTTGCCAGCAGCTCTGATACATCAAAGCAATCAAGGATATAGGGATTGCTTAACCATGATCTTGTGCTTAAATCTAAAGAACAAGTATGCTACCATAGAGGGATGTACTTAAATTTTTTTTCAAATGATCTGATGAATCAGGTCTTCAGTGTTTGTTCACTAAAGGAACACAGTTAAAACAATGCTATTGTTGTTGTTATAGTCCCAGCATTGTCAAGCTCAAGTTTCAAAAATCTAAACTGTGACTCCCCACATTATGAGACTTTAAAAAAGAATACAGGCTAGGCCCCCTATTTTTGGTTTCTTTTTTTTTTTTTTTCAGTTCATTGGCAATCTTTTGAAACTCTTATTCCTTTACTCCAAATTGTGAAAGTTGGTGTTCAGAAGAAAATGTTTTCTCAAAGAATATTAATGCTTCTGAGAAAATCAAAACATTCTGGAAAGAAAAGTTTTAGTTTCAAGTAAGTTCCATTACTGTCAACCTGAACAAAATTATATTAACAATATGTAAAAAAGACGCTTTGACATTTTCAGAATGGAAAAAATTTTCTTTCAGAATGCTTTAGAAATCCTTTTAAAGTTATTCTTTCTTTAAAAGGAGGTTAGAAGAGAAACGAAGCAGTCCAGCTGACCTGAAATCAGATATTTTTCCAAATTTGCATTTGTGAGAATTATTTTAATTTCATTTAGGGGGAAAAAATGTGGAATTTCCTGTGAAACACCACATTTAATTCTCACACAGTCTTCCTATAGGAGAAACTCTCATACCTCTTATGATGTATGAAATCAGATAATTAAATTGTTACAGTCTTCAAACCTTAATTTGAGTTCTGAAACAGTTATTAGGTCTGCCTACAGATAAAACCTTGTATCAATAAAAAAGTAAAAAAAGCCTGCTCAGCTGGAAGAGTTAATTCTCCAGCTGAGGTGGGTTAAATGCCCCCCTAAAACATCTACTCTACAGTGAGAATGGTTATAAAAGTGGTGCAGTCCTGAGCGAGGACCCTTGCTCGTGTGGGTTCACCCAGGCCAGCATTCTTCACCGACCTGGCTGGGTTCCTTTCAACTATCACTCTTCAAAATGCCTCCAACTTCTGTATGAGATTCTGTTCCCTTCCTCCCCATCTGAAAGCTTCTGATTTTCCTGAGCTTTTAAATACAATACATTGCACTGGCCAGCCAGCAATTTTTGGTGGGCAGAAGCCAGACCTGGAAACAGCAGCTGTTTTGATGATGACTTTTGATGGCTCCTCTTCCATGTCCCCACAGCACCGGTACCAATGTATTGTTGGCTTTCCATTTGTACAGCAATCCTTCAAATCTCATGTGTTTCTGTAACCCAACCTTCCATTTTAAGGTAAAAAGAAAAAAAAAAAAAAAATCCCAGAAAAACCATCCTCCCTCAGTTCAATCTCAGTTCAAGCTTCACTGTCACTGAAGAGGCCACTGCTCCACTTCTGCTAGTAGTTCACCTCATTAGACCTTACAGCTTATCTGCAAACTTCCCCTTTTTAGGGTGATCTTTTATAAGACCAACTGGCATGTTAGTTAAGATAAAATTTGTATGTAGAGCCAAATGACTGGAGTAAAATATTCATTTTTACTGAATTAATTCTGATCCTGGAAGCAATGAATATTTCTGTAACAAATGTGCATGTATTTTTATATTAATAAAACCCACAATAAATCTTTCCACTGCTTGAACAGTTTTTTCTGTTTTTTTGTTTTTCTTTTCTTTTTTTCTTTCCACATTTGCAGACAGCAGACTTTGTAGCACTCTGCAAAGAACTCTGAGTGCTGCAGTGGTTTCAGGCTATCTTTGAAATCCTGTTCTAATTTAATAAGATTAATGACAGAAAATTAGTCAAGACAAGCGTTTGCCTGTTTCGTTTACCCTGCTGTAGTTCAAATTATAGGCGGGAAGTGTTTCCCCCAAGTACTACTTAATTAGTAATAAGTAGAAGGGAAAGTAAAAGAAAAAAAGTGTAATCCTTACAGGGGGAAAATATTTGTAGCTCTGAGGCTTTCCTGTTAGTACAAAGGACTGAATTTGAATGATTCAGAGGACTGTATAAATATAATTTGAAATTTCTGCCTTGAAAAAGAAATGTTAGAAGAAAAAACCCACACAAGGTAGATAAACCTCTGTGAATACTGTACAGTCAAATTCAGAGAGAGAATCAGTCTTACTGCAGCTGTACATTTCATTAGTTACAAAAATGTAGTAAAGTTTCTCCCTCTCTTATTTTGGCTAGAAGATATAGTCCTGACAAGTGCTAATGACTAGCTATGACAGAGTATTATGTTATCTTCTTGGAAAGACTTTTTAGGCTGTCCTGGATTTTCAGCTGTATAAGTTAATGTGAATTGTTAGGAAGACAAAAAACTAAAAAACTAAAATAAATATTTTTAGTTGGTTGATGGGGCAGCCAGGACTGCTTTTCTTCCTGTTCTCTACTCCGATATCAAGACGTGACAGCTAAGACTTTGTTACATTTGCAACTTTCTCTGCCAAAGCACAAAGTAGGGATGGTTAAGGGCACACGTGCCCTATGTTCTCAGATGTGCTATGAGCTCTGCCAACTGCTGCTTGCCACGACATCCCTCCTGGCCATTTACTCCATCATTCCACCAATTTTGAAAGGTGCATTGTACAGCAATACTGGGAAGTTGTGCCATCACTTACAGTAGTGGAAAGGGCTGCTGGAAATTTCCCAGATAAGTTTCTGAGATTGCAAAATTTCATAATACCTGCAACCCTGCAAAAAACCCACAACCAACCAAACAACTCAACCAAACTTTGAGGAAGAGAGCTAGGAAGAAAGCAGCCATCCTCGCAAGAACTCATTTAGCAACTGCACTCTGGTGCGCTGCTTCTTAGGTACCTCATAAATTGTAAAGAAACAGATCAATGGGACTCACCAGTGGGGTCCCACAATGCTAAAAGGGAGGATTTTGCTGCCAGGCTACTCCCTGAAGAAGATATATTCAAACTGGAGGAGGTGGGAGTAGAAAGCCCTTGGGGGTTTCAAAGAATGTGAGAGGTTACCAGCCGGCTGGCCAAGAAGTCAGCAAGGGTAAGCAAAGAGCGTGTCTGTGCTGCAAAAGCATGGGCCGGGCTGACACCTAGAAAAATTATGAAGGTGCTTAACAAAACGTTCCAAATTCTGAGAAATATTTTACATCTAGTGCAATCTGAAAGATGAACGATGGCTAAGGGATGAGCAGTGGGTCTGTTGTGACACTACGCCCACCCTGGGATCTGGGGGAATGAACGGCTGGTTTATCCAGCTAGACTCTATCTAAAATGATCAGAATTACACCACTGTCAAAGTGATCAGCAACAAAATTATCATTAGCACCTAAAATATCACCTCAGTCCCCATATGAGTAGCTATTTATATATCACCTGTAAATGGCTTAAGGAATTAACAACTTCTTCACAGTGAAGAAAAATTTCAAAAGAGCCATGGGGACTAGCAGCCCAAGCCCCATTTCTAAAGCAATGTAGGTTCCTAAAAACCCATGTCACTAGATGTCATGTGGATTATTACACAATTTTTGAAAATTACTTTTATTGATTAGTAAAAAAATTGCAACTATGCCTTTGTACACACGAAATACCTGCCCTAGCTCATCACTTGGAGTCATACTGTAATGTTTCCCTGTGAGAGAAACTTGTGACTGATTGACTCAATCCAAACACTGACCGCAGTAATCACCAATATGAATGATATGCAGTCCACCACAGGGAGCTGTATGTGAGCAAAAAGTTAAACAAACGGGACACAAAATTTTGTGTGTTAGGACCAACTAAATCTAAAGTAAGCTTTTAATATCCTCTCTATAACAGAAGCTATTCATAAAAGTACTTTCACTTTTATTTGTGTAATTGTTCTTTTCTTTAGGTTTTCTCGAGGGTTTAATTTGCTTTCTGAAAAATACATGCTGATTTGTCAGTCTTGGGAAATGCTGAGACTTTTTAGGCCAACACCAAAGCAGGGAGTTTAATTTTAAACTAATGACTAAATTTATCGACAACAAAAGAAACTGTGATGTTGAGAACGCCTGCAAATAAAGACAGTCAGCTAGGTCCTGACCTATACATTTCAGTTTCTAATTTTAGGTAATAAAAATTAAAAAAAAAAAGTTGTTCACCAAACATTCATTCTTGCTTTTGCAAACAACACTAGACAGGGACAAAATAGTTCTCAAAATCACAAGAATTCCTACTTATATGGAGCGCCTGAATCCACAGCATATTCATATCAATGCTTACTAGGGAGAATTAGCTTACAAACACAAGAAGCAAAAGTATAGAAAAAGGAGGAAAAAATGAGAAAGACAAAGCAATTACTAGAGTTCCTACTACCACCTCTTTACCCTGTCAAACCTCGCTGCTGTTAAGGCATATGAGACAATGTGTGATCATGCAGGGACATCTTGCTATCAAGAGATGTTAAAGATATGGAGAGGAACTTATTCCCAAAACTGAGCTTTTGGGCTAGAAATTCTATTTATACAGTTTCTCTCCCCCATCAGATTTTTTTCTGGAAGTTGATGCCAAAAATTGAAACCAGACTAAAAACTCATTGAGGAGAAAATGTTATTACCTCCCCAGCCACCCACTGGCTGTTCAAATAATATTGTATATATCTGTGCACTTCTGCATATTTATTGAATTTGTCAAGTTTTTGTTCCCAAGTAAAACTTATTGGCCCTGTCAAAAGTTCACCAGCTGCACAAGTGACTTTGATGGCCTGAGGAACAGCCCTGGCGCTAGCGTCATGGAAGAGCCTGTGGCTTTCCTCTCCCTTTTCCAGCTGAGATCGGTATGTTGATGCATGGGGCCCAGAGAAGATACAGAAGGAGGGAAATTGAAAAAATAATAAACAATGAAAATATAAATTACAGAAAGCGCTCACCAAGCCATCCTGCTTTTATTATATGGCCTTGAGAAGGAATTTTGTATTTTCAATCAAACTATGTGGAATATGCATTGTAAACATTCTGCACCCACTGCTCAACATTTTTATGGCTTAGTAGGAGAAGAGCTAAGAGAAATGTTAGAATGGGTTGCTACATAATCCTTGTGGTGTGGCTGATGGGCTGTCACGTGAAAAGAACAGGGTTGGCAGGTGTCACCTCTTGAGATTGCAGAGGATGGGAGCAGGACTGTGGGGATCTGGGGGCACAAAATAGAGAATTGGGCAGAAAAACCCCTTTTGCAGCAGAGTGATGAATAGCACCCTGGTACTAACATCTTTGGAGGGGCATCTGTCCCCCAAGGTGGGGAGTGAATGGGAGAACAGAGAGTGAAGACTTGGAATAAAAAACTAAGACCTTTCAGCCTACATTTTTTTCTTATGATCTAGAGGGCAACACTAGACATATCCACGGTGGCAGTCATTCATGCCCAGAAGGTCTCACATGTTACAAAATTAGAAAGTGAAGGGAAAAAAAGAAGAATGTAGAGAAACAATACTCTGTAACACAGCAAACGCAACAGGCTAGAAATGTTCAACCTGTGGCTGCTACCTCATGTTCATACTTACACAATGGTTTTCCTGATGTGCTTAAATGATTTCTCCACAAATTCACGGACACTATGGACCTCCCCAGTGGCTATGACAAAGTCCTCGGGCTCATCCGTTTGCAACATCAGCCACATGGCCTGCAGAAAGACAAACAAAGTCAGATTCAGCGCACATGTAAGTGGCCTCTTTGGTACATGATATTATATTACTGCATTTTTGATTTGGGAATAACTACACATACGCACACATACCCCAGGCTGGGGAAATTAGCACTTTCCTAGCATGGTGGCTATTAACCAGTTCAGTGCAATTCTGAAAAGAGTTCAATTATTTCTTATTATAGAAAACAATGCTGTATTTGATTTTCAATTTGTTTCACAGCAGGGGTTTCTGCAGGGGAGACTTTAATATGTTTACTTTTGAACACTGAGACTTGGTTTAGTGCTCAAGAGCATGGATTCACTTGTCTCAAGCACTGCATGAATTGACACAGATATGGGGAAAAGAACAAAATTTTGTAATGTTTCAGTCCAGAGTGCTGTTGTCTGTTTGTTATAGAACGATGTCAAACACATTGAATCATGAAAATACAGGTCCTTTTGGCTCTTTCTTCTGTCACGTTTGTTTTTTTGTCTAAGTTGAAACTTTAATTAAGAGTAAGTAATTAAAAAGGTAACTAAGTATAGTCAACAGACCAAATTAATCTGTTTTTCCTGCTGAATATGTGTGGAATGTTACATATTAAAGCACTGTAGCAGAAACATTTCTTTTGACACGGGAACACAGAAAACACTGGTAGAAAAGCGAGACAACCATTAACATTTCTTTCAGAGAACTGTTTGCGCAGTGGCAAAAATCGCAATAGGTTTTGAAGAAAAACTTCATGGGATCGTCAACATATTTGCATTTCAGGAGAGCAGGTTTACTTCCCACAGCAATGTCTTTCACAGAGTCCCCTCCCACAAACAAATAATGATGGATCAGCAGCATCTCAGAGGGCTGGCCAGCTAAGTCAGCAGGAAAGCAGATGGAAAAAGAGGCACGCCAAGATATGTGTGACTTGTCTGAGGTATCACGGCAGGTACATTTCAGTTTTCTGATGTGCAAGCCACTACTCTAGCGACTGGACTATCTGACTGCCTAGGAGCTGTAGGCAAACAGAATAATTATTACTTTAGATCAATCAAAATGATGTAAACATTTCATTTCCTTTGGAGAGGAAAAGGGAATACCTGTATGGCATGATCCTCATTTAATAAATAACTAGAAAAGGAAAACAAAATAATTCAGCTTTCCCTCCATATGGTAAAAAGGACTGTCATCTTCTCACAGTGTAATCCACAACGCTATTTGCATTGACCTCTTCACATCAGCTTTAAAGAAAACAACTTTAGTAGGTCCCTTGATGGTAGTGGATACTCTGCAAATCAGATTAATAAAAGCTTTGGGACAGCTCAGTTTCTCTTGGTAAATACCACCTGAAAGATTCAATTTTCCCCCCCCTATTCTTAATAAATCAGTGTTCAGCATAGCCAGGCGATACATTCCACTTAAATGGTTCTATTTGCAAGTCATTTTTCTTCCCAGTTACCATTTTATGCATCTTCCAAAGTTTTGACAAGATTTTATTAACATGTCCCTTTTGAACCTTTTTGCTTCTTGAACGTGTGTGGAAGGCTGGGTTTTGGGCAACTGCTGTGTAAGTCCTTGACATTAATTGTGCTTTAGGGATATGACCTGCTGGGCAGGACAATGGCAGCAACTTTATTTTTCCTTTCCAGGGTTGAACATCCTAGCCAATGACGCAGAAATACCCGACTGGCTGATGAAACTCCTCTTGTGGGGAGGAGATGTCTTAACTTGTATCTCCCATATGAGCTTTCTTGGAATATTGGGGTTTCCCTGCTGATTTGAGAGGTCGTCATAAATCACCAATGCCTGTTTCTTCATGACTGGACAAGCTTGCAGGATTCACAGTAGTAGCAGCTTCACAGAGAGGTAAAAGGAATATCTAAAATAAGTAATTGATAGTTCTGGTTCTCCTAGCCTAGTCCCTGGTTTCACAGACCTTCAACTTTCATTAAGCAGCCCAGCTGGAAACAACAAGCTTCCTCATATGAGAAGGCACAATTTGAGTGAGTAAGGATTTCCAAGATTAGACAGTCAGTCGGTCAGAGTCGGAATTTATAGCGGTTCCCCTCCTGACTCTAGTGGCTGTTTGCTGTACATAATGAATTCAAGGTCTCGCCTTTGTCTGAAATGTACACAGTACTGTAGTGTCAGTTACATCTGACAGAGGTGCAACAACCAAACCTCATGTATTGGTAAGAACCACCTCCCACCCCCAAATGCCACATAGGTTGACCGAATATGCAATATTAGCATAAGGACCTGCTATTTACTATGCACTTTTGTAAAATAGTATTAATATGTCTAAGTAGAAGCAGGATCAGGTTTATGACAATTTTTTGCCATCCCTCCACTTTTAAACACCTCAGTATTGTAATTCATTGGACACAATTTTAGTGCAGGTGCTTATGCTGAGACATTCAACAATCCAGTGAGTGTTTAAAATACTTGCACATTAATTTTGTGTATTAATGTAAAATAGCGTTGGAAGTTTCTCCTTACTCTAAAACATGCACTACATTGAAGGAGACGGCTACAAAATACTAACAAAAAACCAGTCTTTGACAACTGGTCCCACCAAGTCTTATGCACCTGGATGTATCAACTCTTGTCTACCATTTCAAAGAGCAAGCAATCACCATCTTAGAAATACAACCTAAACTGCAGTAAATTTCTACAGGATCAACTTAGCAACAATCAAACAATGCAGATAGAGTTGCTAAAAGCAATTTTTGTCTCAACTCCTACCAGGAAAGAATGTTTAGATTAATGATTACTTGAGAATCTATCACTGCTGGTTCTTTTATTTTTTCTGGCATTTACAATTGTTGGCACTTACAGTTACCTCAATCAAATCAGGTATGAAAAAAATGAACATGCTAAAAATTACAAAGTAAGCAAGTGATAGCTCTGTTTTGCTTTGAGGAAGACGACCAAATGCTGTTGCTTTGAATGGGTCTGCATGAACAGTCTGTAAAAAAATGCCAAGGCAAGCCAGAAGATAGAAAAATCTTTGAACAAGCTCCGCATTCAAATCTTCTTTCCACAGGTACAGCCTTTGACAACCAATGAGAAATCTGTGCACAAGCAGTAGCCGTATGCTTTCCCTACAGCAAGTGCCAGGAATGTGCTTCCCCCCACATCAGACTAATAAAGGCCCTTGACCTATCAATTTCTAGGCATTTCCTTTAAGGGTTCGTATTGTACCAGACTCCGGGCTGAGAATGAGAGGAAAGGGGGAGATACTGCTCCAGGTTTATTTGTCATTACTGAATGGCTTACTGGTTTTAACAGAGGGGAAAAGCTTTGTTTAAATTTCCACTGAAAGTAATTAATGGTTATTGACTGGCAAATGAAGAACAGGTGACACTCTGAATTAGAAGATAAATGATCTCATGTTCTAGCGTGATAATGGGTCAGTAATTGCTACAAAGCCTCAGCCTAGTGCGTCCCATCATAATGCTAGATCATGTCCAGAACACAAAGGCCTCTGTGTGAGAGGTATTCAGCCGTTCACCTCCCGATACAGCTGCAGAGTGATTTGCTCCATTTATTCTCTGATGGACTGCACAACTGAGGCAAAAGTTCACCCATTCTCACCTTCCTGTTCACATGCTGAACCACATGACCCATGACATGGCTGAACTGGGATAAAAACATTGCCCAGCTTTGGCTCTTGGCTATCTTTTAACCATCGCAAGGTCATATATTTTAGGAATTTTTCTGGTGCAGGAATGGAGAATCGTGGACTTCCCTGTATTTCTTTGTAAAGGCTTTTCCGGATGGACTGACAGAAAGTAAAGAAATTACTTGTGTTCAGTTCTGCCACCCTGTCCCTAATTTTTTTCTCAGTCCAGTTAACAAACTGTGGGCAAATGCTGAAAAGGAGGAGAAAACTACTATGGAAACAATTCAGGCTTCGGCTCTCTTAGAATAAGACTGTTCCTTTAATGGCAAATGTAACAAAACATATTTTTCATATTTGAACTCTTTCTGGATCTGGTCTAGTGACTTACAAAGTCTAAAGGCAATACTATGTCATTTACACTTAAAGACAGAAACCTAACCAGAGAGAGATACGTAGCAAGTCTAGCAAGTGGACACACTTTTATGATTATGTGGACTAGGATATCTGTTCTGCATGCCTGAATTACAGCCTCTGCCAAAATCTTTCCTCTTTCATCTTTCCCCTCTTCCCTTTTCTATATATAAACCCCTGCCCGTAGTAAGCACCATTTTCAAGCAACATACCCAAAACATGAACCAGCCTTCTCCCTGCCCAAATTTCTTTGCTTACACAGTGTTTCCACCTGGACTAGTGAAGGGGAAAACCCAAGCTGGACTAACCCAACCCCCGTATAGGTACATTCTGTGCATGCCACTGCTGTTATGGCTGTGATGTGTCTGCTTGTCTTGAGCATCTGGAGTATGTTGTAGATGTGTTTCACCATTAACTTCCAGTCCAGCATCCCAGTGAGAAAACATTTATTAACTGGGCTGTCATCCATGGATAACAAAGACTTGGTAGTTGAGGTTATGTTTAACTCTATACATTTGATACTTTTCTTTCACTGTCTGCTCTAGCACTGTATATTGTTGAAATGGACTCATAATCAGGTATCTGCCTATTTAAGAGAAAAAAGAAATACAAACCCAACTTTCTGAGACTTTAAAGTACAACCAGTGATTTCTGCTCTAGAAATAAAGGATGGTTTTTCAAGAGAATGAGTAAAGCCTTTTCTTATGTCTCATCCAATGCAAGATCCAAACCAGATATGACTGGACAGACACAGAATGTCATAAATGGAAAATGTTCCTGTTGCTACTAATTACTATTGCCCTGCACTGCTACGCAGCATTTTTTTCCAAGCCCTATACTGTTGAAAAAATCTTTCGTACTTATTTCTAGGTATTATGCAGAGAATTTCTGACTTTGTATTTCACACACACACACACAAAATCAAACCAAATCAGTAATGTTTACTTTAGGAGATGGAACAGATAGTTGTCGCTTGATGCAGGGTGCATTGTCCGTGCGTTTCAGAGACAAAGAAGCAGAGACTGGTGAATGTCTAGCTCTACTTACTTATCACTTGCGGAGGGCATGGGTTACCTCAAGGCTGTCAACAATCAGGGAGCAATTTCTGACTAAGTCAGAAAACTTTACCACCCAGAGAGACTCAAGAGTACATTATCACCATTTATAGAAATTCTGTCTTTATAGTATTCCATACTCTATTGTCTAGAAGTGGGCAGAAGAATTCAGTGGGTTGGACATGGTACTCTCTAGTGATCCCAAACCTAGCTATCCTGCTGGGGTCACCACTGAGAAGGAGAATTGAGCATTTTGGGCCAAAGCATGATGAGCCTTTACAGGGATGTGGCAGCAAAGGAGAACCTTCTCCCCATATGGCAAGCACAAAGGCCTGGCATGACTGCTGTTCGTGCACGCATCATGAGGGACTGTTCCCTTTGTGCCACAAAAGACAGGGCTATTGTATCACCTCTCTCTCTGCATTGTCCCAACTCAATTGCACTGGCATGGAAAGAAGCTGCTCGGCATCTTCTGCGCTGCGCGACGTGGGGAGATGTCATGCCCACGCACTTCCTGCCTGCCTGGATGTGAAGCAGTTCCAGATGCCATCAGCCGGCTCCTCCTGACACAACCCAGCTGACTGGCTGTGGTTTCTCAAGCTGCTACAGAAACGACTGCAATTGATGATCGTGCCTCAGAAGAGTGAGACTGAGGACATCGACTCAGAGCTCTGAACCCAAACTGACTTCCAGTTTATCTATTTATTTACTTTTGGAGGGGCAGAGAAGGAAGAAGAGGTGCTACGCTGGCTGAGTCACCCACATCTGATTGACTTCTGTGACTGTTAAAAGCGTAGGTGTGTATGGGGTGTACCCGGTAGGCATGAGTGTGTGTTATATAAGGAGGTTATATAAAGAGACAGTGATACATACATATAATACACAACAGAGGGAAAAAAATCTTCTTACACATGTTCTGCACATAATAGGGGCATAGCACACATGGCTGAAAAACACTAATGAAGCTCAAGTGCAGCAAAAAAGTCTTGTGGTCAGAGTGAAGTATAAGCTGCCTGTGCCTGAAAGCCAACACAAAAGTGCTGGGCATGGTCCCATGCTCCCTGCCACAATGGGAGTTCAGTCTAAGTAATGACTATTGCTTTAGTACTTGTTTCTGACAATGTTATAAGGCAAGGCAAGCACTGCAGGGAGACTCTTGCCAAAGAAAACCACAGGGATGTGCTGCCAGGCACGCTGATACTCCCAAGAAGCCAGTGACAGCAGGAATATGGGAGTATGCATAGTCAATGTACTCTTACGCTTTTTTCCCTAAAATATAACCCTTCTTGCTCAGTTACTTAAAAAGTAAGGGTGTACACCCAATAAGCAAGAACCTTACTACACTGTTACAGTTTGTATTTGAAAGGCAAACTGAAGTTCATGACTGAGGTCATTGCCTATCAATGCAACAAGAGCGACACTTTTCATAAGCTCAAGCCTCTCTCAAAACCTACAGCAAAGGGATATTGCCCAAGAAGTGCAGGACACATGCCTCTTCCTTTCCCCTGAAGAGTCATCATCCTGAATTCTCAGGTCACCAAAAATCACAGTATTGGTGCAAGATCTGTTGCTCAAGGAACCTCCATTCATGGAAAAACCTTTCTGAACACCATTTAAGTATCTATCAGATCTCATCAGTTTAAATACATTTTGATATGCTTCTTCCTTAACAGTGTAATTCTGAACATAAGGACTCCAATGTCTGCGTACAAAGCTTTTCCTTCAGTGTTGTCCTTTCTACTCATGCAGAGGAGATATTAAGTACTTATGACATGGCAGCTGCTTCTATTCAGGAGAGCGACGTTTGCAAACCATAGACAGTTACGTCACCGACAGAAAAGGTATAAAATGAGAACAGATTTGAGATGAAAACATTTTCCTCTGAGAGAAAAACACATCATTTGATAAAAAACAATGGAAAATTTACCTTAAGAATCCCAAGAAAGTAAACAAACAACAAAAATCACTTTTACCAATATACATATTAGAAGTCTCCTAGGGTATAGTTACAGAGATAATGTGTTGGGACTAATTTTATAAAGTTTCTCACAGATTTTCGAAGTTACAGTTGATAAATTGCCACAGAAGCAATTTGAAATATGCTTGCTGATGTAGTCAAATCCTACAGTTTGGCTGTAGAGGTGAACTTGTTCAGAGCTGAACTGTGTTCAGATCCATGATTTATTTCTTTCAAGTTAAAAGAGTATAGTTGATATATTTAAAGATAATAATCCAACAATTATAAAGTTACTAAGATAATAAAATACCTGATAATCTTTGTGGAGCATCTTGAATGAAAACAATATCAATGTCTTCTGAAACAAAAGCCCTCACATCTGTAGGAAATACTAGGAAATACTGTCTAACTTTTCTCTTGTAAGCAGATAGGCCAATTGTTTTACAGATCTCAGGGAGGACTCGTGAAACTTTAGTAGGCAGTTTTATTAATAAAAACCACAAGAATTATAATCCAGATAAACCTTAAAGGTCAACCTTCCCTGTTAACATAACACAATGTTTCTCACATGCGCCTCAGTTGAACACAAAGTTCTCATTGTGTTATCAAAAACTAGATTACTGCTGCTCTTTTTTTTTTTTTTCCTTATGTCACTGACTGTCAAAATATTGTTCTTTCAATACATGGAAGTATTTGTATACAGTTTTATAACTGATCTTTAGTTGCTAGCTGGAGGCAAAAAAGAAACAGTAAAGCTGCTTGTTGGGAAACCTCACCAACAATGAAAATTAATATAGTCCTTTTTTCCTGCCAAAAAAAATTTGAACAGATTTTTAGGTCCACAATGGTTTGTTTATTCTTCAAATGGTTAAATTGGAAGTGACATGTGTGACACAAAGTAATTTAAATGAAAAGATACAGAAAGGATGCATATATGCTCTGCTTCTTTCATTTTAACTTTGGAGGATATTGTTGCAATTGCTAACAAAGGGGTGCCTTAAATTCTGTTTAAGAAAAAAGGGAAAGAAATTCAAAGCTAAACAGACAAAAATGAGAAAAATTTGAATTACAGAAAGTACGTGTGAGTTTTAACCACTCAGATTTGTATTACCTAGACAAGACTATAGAACATGTTTCCCAGGCTCCACCTAGCAGATAATTCTGAAAGATATTTGACCCACTTCCCCCTCCCTTTTTTTCCCTTCCAGAATTAATTTTCCCTGCTATTTTTGTATGAATGAAAGACAAAATACCTCTTCACAAAGAAGCAGACTCCCATTTGACAGGATTACTCACCGCTAAAGTAAAGGGTTGTACCCAGGTTGCGTTGAGGGCAGAGAAGTCTTAGGGACCCATGCCAGGAAGGGTTGGGGCCATGATCTAACCACAAGAAAACAGACTAGGCTTTCAAGTCAAGTACTGGCATGTTTGCTGGAGCGAAATGATCAGCCCCAAAATAATGATCACAATGTAGATATTGATCACAAAATGTTTACAGTGCAACATTTGACTATGAAAAGATCCTGGTTCATGCTTCTGACACCTGTTTGCCTCCTATTTCTTTCCTGGATTGCTCAGACACTTACAGCTAAGCGCGAGCTGACGGGCTCCTTTTGATGGGGGTCAGAGGATCAGCATGTCCTATGGATCAAAGTACTACTGATCTCCACACAATCAAAAATGCTGTTATCTATACCATGATTCAGGCAACTACTTTCTCTCTCCAAATCTTCCTTTCCTTTCCTCCCATTTGCGAACATTGCCTCTTCAGCTTGCTAGCTCCTCCACTCAAGGTTTGTAGGTCTGCAGGGATCTGCCCAGTGCCTATCCAGAAAAGGGCCCTGACTCAGGTTAAACCACTAGTAGTACTGCAACAAAGTGCTAAGAGCAGGAGAGAACTGCCAGAGCACAGGCAGATAGGCTCAGAGATAATAAATCAGTACTTCATAAAGTTTCCACATCTTTGAGGGTATAATTAGGAAGGAAGAAGAGCAAGCCTTTAAGATAGTAAAAGTAACAACGCAAGAGCACTGAGATAAAATTTATGAACAGCGTTATTTTTTTTTAAAAGAAATACAGGGACATAGAGTGAGTTAATAACATAAAAATAACCTGAATTCTATTTTATAATTTACATGTCCCCCCAAATTTCCAGAATTCTTGCCTCATGCTCTTGAACACCAAGGCATTTTCTCCTCAGGCTGCTACCAGTTTCCAAACAATGTTACACTCCTGAATAATAATCTAAAGCAATTGACTTGAAGTCTTAATTTACTCTTCCTGAGGAAAACATTTACTATTCATTGGGTTCTTATAAAATTAGAGTTATCCTTGTCTGAATAATCTGTGTAAATAAAGAGCGTGCTACCTTTAACACATCATTGAAACTTCATCTTCTGATTTTATTCCAGTTTTCAGTCCACTGGAGATGGAAATAAAAAAGATTTTCACTATTAAGTCATCGTTACTTATAAGGCCATGGTAAAAATGCACACGAAGCACTGTTTTAGTAGCTATAAAAAGCAAGAAGTCACCTGAAAAAGTATCAAGATGCTAAAGTAATCTCATTCCCGGTTCCATGGAATTTTTCTTTTCCTTTACCAGAACATTTCAGGTGATAACATTTTGGAATTTGATGCTAAATTCTCTTGGTTGAGTAGAGACAGAGACAAGAGCACAACCTTGATGCCTTGGGGATACGGTAATGCAATACAGAGGGATTTATTTTCTTTTTTATTTTTACCTCATGTCACAAGTTCAATTTTAGGCCAACAGTACCCAAAACCGCCACTGTGTGATATAACAGCATATGCAAAGAGTCTGGCGGTTTTAACCCAAACCCTAGGACAGAGGAATCTGCCTCACAGATTTGCTGCCACAGCGTTAGTGTTACTGTTGCTCTGACCAAGTTCCTCCGTGCTCGGGGTCAGATACCAGCTCATGGTCTATGCCATCTCAAATCAAGGCATGGGAATTTCAGCTAGAAAAACTCAACAGTAAAATGATCGCAGAAACCAATGGACGTATTTTAGAAGTCTGGCTGTGCAGTGCAGATGTGAAAAGGCAACAGGAAGATTTCTTTTGAGCATGCTCAAAAATACATTTGGAGGGCACTTCGCATTGACCTTCCTTTGGCTTGTTCTGGTCATCCCGATTCCACACCGTCATTAGTAATTACTACTTCTGCAATGGTGGTTAGTCACACCGAATCCTAAGCCCGGGAAAGGGAAGGGTCTGCACTAAAACTGTAGATACGACTGTTCTCCTTGGGCTAGTGTCAAAATGGAATAGAAAATTTTATTCAGTTTGTTCCCAGCAATAAATACAGTCCTGGCATCCTGGATAAATCCTTCACATAACAGCATGTGTTCTTTTATGCACCCTGGGAGCGATTCTATTTAAAGCCATGGAATTGTGGGTGTGAGACTGTAAGCACATCCACTTACCCAAAACAAAATTAAAACCTGTCTTATATTAGAGTCAGGAGAGCTGTTACGAAAAATGCAAACCATATGAAGTTTTAAGTATACTTATGTTTTTTATCTGTCTCTGTGTAGCATATACAATTGACTTTCACTGCCTGAGATGAAGTGCTGACAAGTGTTTTACCATATTATTACAGAATACCCCAGTAGCATTATCACACTTCAACTTTTGCTTGCAATAAATCTCTGCTACATGCACGTCAGAAGTCATCGCTCATATCACATCCAGACAAAGTAAGGGCCCTCCCTCCCCAATGGACACGAACAAGACTCTACACACAGTAGGTATTCTGCCGTTAAGGCTGGAATAACCCCTGCAGGCCAGACACCAGGAACAACATTCCCACAAGCATTACTTGGCAAGGGCCAGAGGTCTGTTCTCAGGCAAATAACAGTGGCACAGGCATGAGTCACTGCAGAAAGCAATGGATTTATCACCACGACAACATTATCATCCCTTATATGCCGGTTTCCATGTGCAAGTCTCTTTTCATTTTTTTTTTTTCTTCTCAGAGATTTATAACGCAACGGCTGAAACATATTTCACATGAACACAATTCTCTGCTCTGTATATTTTTTTTTAATAGCTGTACCATAAACCATATTCTAATTGCATGGATCCAGCTTTAGGTTGAGCCTGTTTATTGGTTTCAGTTTGGTCAAAGCAAATGATGAGCAGACACCATCTCCAGTGTCCCAACCTCAGCGGTGACAATGACCCTCTTTGTGGCCTTGACTAAAGCATTTAATCTTACCTCCTAAGTTTTGCTGTCTGTGAAGCTGGAGTGATAATATTTAGGCAACTAGAGTGCTGTAAGAAAGTTAAGGGTAGCACAGACATTTCATGATGAAGTGCATTATTTGCTACAGAATTAGATGCCTTTGTACTTTTATGGTGAAAAACATTATTTTTCCCTCTAAAAGGTGGGAATTCAAACATTCTTCCTTAATACTGACTAGCTCTGGACTAATTAAAAAACAAGTTAAAGGAGCAAGGAAACCCAAGGATGAGAGTGCACGGAAATGATTGTTAGATTACACATTCCAAAACTCAATGAAATAGACATTTCTTGAGATACTGCACATTTCCGTTGTGATGCAAGAGATAAGCGAGATAACTACTCAGGCGATCGAGATACTAATAAGCAAGCTGCAGTGATTTCTTGGTGTCTTTTTCCCTCTTGCCTAACCTTCAGCAAATTTAATTTTTTCCCCTTTTGCACAATAATTGAGGGAAACCTGGAAATAAACTCTTTGAATCTTTTCCAATAGAAATGAGCTTCATCCTGCAAACCGTGCCTGATTCTGACTTCACCTGAGATTAATTTCATGAATTTCTACAGCCTGACTGTCAATGTAAAAGAGAGGAAAGTGGGGCCTGTGGTTCATGTTAGTATAAGTAGCTCTCTGATGCTGCAGTATTTTCTGCATCAGACCCAAGAGGCGGTTGTAAACTCAGGTATGAAACAAACTGTTGCATCAAATGGTGAAACAATAACTAATCCTATTATTAAACCTCCTCACTTAGTATTCTTCCCCTTTCCGGTACAAAGAAAAGACCGAAGCATGAGACCATGTGGGAAGGAGAGGGAATAAAACCATCTATCTGCACACCCCAATGAAACATCTAAAGCCTGAGACCACTGCAGTCAGACCTCCCTCGAATCCTGCTCTCTCTAGCTGCCACCTCTCCTCAGTCCCCACGCTGACCCCCTGAATCAAGCCAGATGGGACTGGCAGAGACATGTCAAGGAAGTGCTGAAAAGGTGACTTGGGTCTCTGGCAGCTAGTCTGGAGCTCGTTTCTATGTGAAATCTCTGGGGGCTGCTGCTTTGCAATTTCTCAGGAATGTTTAATTCTCCTCATCCCTTTGCTGAGTCTCTCTGGAGGGGTCACGGAGGCCTGTGACATCCCTGGAGGGCACTGCCTAACTAAATTAGCATGAGATAACTTTGGACTCTCTTCCAAACAAGAAAATACAAGGGAGAGAATTTCATTAAAATCAGAAGACTAGGTGATCCAAGTTAATCCCAGCCCAGAGCTGCTGCAGAGATGTTCTCTGTCTATATTTTGACTTCACTCTCTGTTACAGAGTTCACTGACTATAATGGAAGCTGTGTTAAGTGCACAGCTTGACCTCAGTTGACCAAATCTTAGTTTCATAATGAAGACAAAAAGTGGGTTTGGTGGCTCTAAAAGGTTTGATTAGTCGCTGTTTTGCCTGTTTGTTTGTGACTACGTAGGGCGCTGAGTAAATGGTAAGAGATAAACACTGATGTACTTCACACTTTATATGAGTTTTTTAATCAGGAAACATGAACTCTTTAATATGCAACAGTATTATAATTCATACATATACATGTGTAGGCTTAGCATGCGTTAGCAAAGCAAATATGACTAAGTCCCAAACTTGCATTTTTTTTTTTTTAAGACTTGTGTACACAAAGTTTTGTTTAGGTTCCCTCAGTGGTGAAGGAAAAAAAAATCTACCTCAGGAGGTAAAAAGAAAAAGACAACTTAGAGAGAGGGAACGCCAACATCTGCACACACTTCTGCAATAGCGTGTTTTCCATGCAACTCAAGGGCAGGGTAAGACACAAAGGTAGCTCAACACACCCAGCAATATCCCACCTCATCTTCCAGCAGTGAGACAATCGTAGTGAACTCCACACCAAATACCTCCAAAACAAGGATTTGATTCTCTGTATACAAACAGGATGAGGAGCAAATTAGAAATTTTTCACTTGGGCTGAGGTTATAATAGCTGACCCTATGGAAACAGAAGATGAAATAAAAATGTACAAAAAAAAGTCATTGCCTGAGCTTGATCTACTGGAAAAACTGGGTTGGTGAGACCCAGGAATTCACACCTCAAAGTATTATTAAATATATTGGTAGTAATAAACTGAGACCACCTAACTTAGTGCAATATGAATGAAAACCATATTATTCTTACAAACCTGAGATTAGAAAGTGAAATCTTACTTTATTAAATGCTGTTTATAAGCCAGTCCTGCATAACAGCATGTGTTGGATATATTGGGACAAATACTCCTACTTCTGAGAAGACAAGAAGAAAAGGAAAAGTTACAAAAGTTCATGCAGGTCACATTAAGGACAACCCACTGTGCTCTCTCCCTTCAGGAAGGAAACACTAGCATGGTCTCTTAGCTACACTCTGAGGGCAGCGATCTGCTGGGAAGCATGACTTCAAGTCGGCAGAACTTGGGGCACCAACAGGCTAAACTAGGCTTCTTACTCCTGTCATAATTGTCTCCTTTTCACAGAAGGACTGCTGCTTTGCCATGGGTGCCACTGAGTTTGTACGTGCACAGTTAAAAATCAAAGCAAAGTTGCCTGCTGAGCTTTTCCGGAAGAACTGAGTGTCTGTTTAGGAGGTGCTTTTTCTGGTCTTCCTCAGAAAGACCGAGAGATACACCAAAGGAGAAAGTTGTTCCAGCATGGGAGAGAGGCTGGAGAAAATGCATGAAAATCAACCCTTCCTTCCACAGTGAATACTCCTTCCCCTTCCCTAAAGCTTGTTTCATCACCAAAATCATACCCTGAAATCAGGCATGTGGGCCCAAATCCTGCCCCCCTGGAGTCAGTCAAATCTTTGCTATAGACTTCTGTGAGGATGGAATTTCATTCTGAGTGCAGGAGCCTGTCACGGCCAAAGGCGAAAAAAAAGGGTATTTTCCACACAGACTCTGCTTTTCTACTTTTGTGCCCCTTGGGAAACTGGTGCAATTAGATCCCTATTATTATACACTGGAAGGGCACATTTGGCACTGCATGTGAGATTATGTACTTTAAAAAGTTTATGTACTTAAAAAACAGAGGGAAATTTTAAATATAAGTTACTGTCTTTCAAACACCAGACTTTATATATAAACAGTTCAGAGCTGCTATAGTCTGGTAAGTGAATAATTAGGAAGAAAAATGCATGTGAAATATATGATAAGCTGGCAGAGAAAGATTGCTAAATAAGATTCTTCCCCCTTTTTAATGCCAAAACACGAGATAACAATTCATATTTGCATCCAAAAAATAATCAAACTAACTTCAAACATTTGAATGAGAACCACAAGGAAAGGAGACCTAAATTTATAGCGATAGGCTTTTGTCTTTATTGTAGGGCTTCCTGGAAAGGTGCAAATAGAAAAATTAATCCAAACAAACTAAAGGTGTGATCTCAACAAATCTACTTATAACTGCATTAAATGCATCCTTTGTCAGAATGAGAGTCCTCCCTTTTATCTACCTAAATTCAGGACACTTTGGTCCTGAATACAAGGCCACATGGGGGTTTAATGCAACTGAACTGATCTACTTTACGGTTTCATCCAGGCTAATTTTCCTGGACCAGACCCATCTGTGTACTGCACTGTGAGGAACAACATGCATGGTGAGTGATAGACTGTTGGAGTTCTTACTAGAAACACTGAATTTTCTTGCTTTTATTTTGATCTAAAGACAGCTCAGGTTGTGTTCTGCTTCCTTAAAAACCTACTTTCTCCTCCACAAGTTTTACCTGGATACATCAGTCTGCATTGCCCTAAATTATCGGCAATGGTATTTTGAAGTATTTACCAAATAATCTGTTTTGTCTCCTGAGAAAGCAGCAAGTCAACGGTGAAGAAAATTCTCACATTTTCAAATACAGCATGCACAGAAGGACATGCATGCACCCTAGGTATTCCATCCTCATATATCATATCCATATCCTGGTATGTCAATTAGTCTGTAATATGCTTTCAGATATTCCTAGATAAAGGTACCACAGAAACCTAAATAATTTTCATCATATCTGAGCTTTTATATGCCTTACCAGAACAGACCTAGATAGTGAGGAAGGATTTTGTCTTTATGTCGCGGAACAAGAAAGGAAGATGCCTTTTTTCCAACTCCCCTAGCACTTCAACGCCTGGAGGAGCAACAGGAAAGAAACCATGGTGACCTCTCTGAACTTATGGAAGCAGCTGCCAGCTCAGCAGGAGAAGCATTGCTGATGGACTGTAGTACCTACCGCTGGAAGAAGCCTTAAAGCCACTTTTCTCGCTCTCTTTTTACATCCTCTACCCCTAAATTATACAAACGGAAGAGCAAGAGAGGACTTTCAGAAACCTCAGGAGTCAGCTTGTTATTAGACTGGATAAAGAAGTCGCCAAGTTAAAGTTTCCAGTCATCCATACAAAATCAAAACAATATAATTGCTGTATTGAGCAAGCAAGGCATAACTTTTTAAAAGATATTATTTACGTATTATTTCAACCTTCTCAAACACTTTGTCTTTTGGCATATCAATATTCTTGCTCTCTGAATTTAAACTTCTAAACACATACTTAAGCTTCTAAAAAAATTTAAACTTGGCAGATGTGAAACAAATTATGTCTCATGTGTAGAAAAAAAAATCACACAAAAGGAAAATGTTGACTTTTCTAATTGTAGTTTTAAAGGTATCTTTGAAAGTCTTCTACCCAGTTATCACAATGGAGTTCACCAACAACTTATTTCCTCTACCTTTGAGAAAATGAAGTTATTAAAAGAATAGGAAGCAAAATAAGCTGAGAGGAATTTTGATTTTTTAAGATTAAACGTGTGAGAACGTCAGGGAAACCAGAACACAGCTGACATCCTGATCCTGAGTACTTTAATACACACATTTAACCTTAGGCATCAAAGGGGTCTCATGCACATATGTGTGGGGGAAATACATACACATTCTCGTTGTACCAACACCACACAGAGAAGCCACATAGCACTGAATCATGACAGCTGGTCAGTTAAGGTTTCTTTTTGTTTCCCCTGTTGTGAAGCCAATGTAAACGTATCATCTTAAGACTCTGTTAGAGAGCTTTAAGTGAAAGCACTTGTACTTGTGATGGGTTAAGAGCACACAGCAAACCTGCTATCCTGGCTCAGCTACACAAGGCAACTCACTAAGCCACAATAACTTGTACATGCAACTCACTCCTAAGTGCCTGTTCTTTTTTTTTTTTTTTTTAACAGCCCAAAATCTAGGAGAGTCAAGCACAGGCCCTGGTTTTGCAAATACTTCCAAACACAGGGTGTACACCAAACGGGGCTCTGGCCAGAAGCTTCATCAAACTCAGACCTTTAAAGAAGATTAGGCTCTGCAGTTAAACGAAAGAGTTGATATGGGGCTCAAAGCAAAAGGCAGAAGAGGGAGGGGGAGGAGAGAAGGAGAACATTTTCTGGCATCTGACCCAGGTTTAAAACTGTGTTTCATTTTCTTAAACAAAACCAAAACACTCTTTCAACTTTGGGAAATCCCTAGAAAAACAACAGAAAACATTGTTTCAGAAGGCAATTATGGTCACTAAAATGACACATCATTTATGAATGGAAGTACTTAGAAGAGAGTAAACTAATTCTTAAGGACAATAGCAAACACGCATTGGATCTAAATTTGCTGTTTCCTTGGCACTGTTACACTGGCAATTCAATTACTCAAGATTTGCACTACTGTAACAAAAAGCTGAGCCAAACCCATTATTTCCATCAGTGGCAAAGAAATACTTATATCCTAACTGTGCAAAAGTCTTAATAAAACCACAGAATGAATGATTTAATCAGTAAATGAATCATAGAATCATAGAATCATTAGGTTGGAAAAGACCTCTAAGATCATCA
Source organism: Fregata magnificens (assembly GCA_013389945.1). Lineage (NCBI taxonomy): Eukaryota > Metazoa > Chordata > Aves > Suliformes > Fregatidae > Fregata > Fregata magnificens. The sequence continues at coordinate 81,946 of WAAD01002297.1, forward strand.
AGTCCAACCATCAACTAACACCACCATGACTCCTAAACTAGCCCCTGGAGTGCCACGTCTATACCTTTTTTGAACGCCTCCAGGGTAAATATAGACTGATCAGAAAATTCCGAATAGTAGTAGGGGTAGCAGTAGTAGTAACAATAATAATAATGATAATGATGTGGCCGTACATTACAGGCATACATTATTCAGCTTCAGGAGGATGCCTCTGTCTATCAGTCGTATAAGTCAATAATTTTATAGTTATCCTGTTAAATGATATCTACAAAAGCACAGACCTCAACAACTGAAGATGTGTTATGCAAAACTCCTGTTGTTAATTAGCAAATTTACAAAGGCTAATGTGCCCAGTTTAATAGCATCCCAATAGTACTGATATGGAAATCAAAATAGTAGCCACTAAAAATCAACCAGCTCACAAGTCACACGCAAGACTGTACCTTGTAATGAAAAACCCATTCTTTAGTATCTGGTAAAAGTAATGTGTTTGTTTATCATCAAGGTCAGATTTAAGTCTTTCCATGCCAACATTTTTAAGCACTCCAGTTTTGCAAGCAAGAGTATAAATACTTCAAACTGCATTTCCCCCCAGTCACCTCTACTGTACAGTCAACCAAGTTCACAATAGAAAACTTTTCCTCTCCCCTTACATATTTAGTGTAAAACAGACACATCTCACTAGATTTTTATTCTTGTTTACTGATGAAACAAGGCTTATGCACTTTACATGCATACAGTTGTGTGTCCAATAACTCCTGCTTTCCTACTGGCTTATTTCAATCAAAATTGGGCAAAGGAATAGCAGTGCCAAAAATATTAAATGACTGCAAGTCTTGTTGAAATAGGAGTTGTCAAGGGGAGTGATACTCTGTCGGATCACTGAGGGAATGGCCAAGCCTGAATGTAACTCCTACTAGGTACCAGGGAATGCACACAGGAAGGAGCTATTACAAAGGCTCAGAATGCATGGGAAACTTCAAGCGGAAGTTGCAGCTCATTAGATATGAGAGACCCAACCATGTGTTATAAAACAAATGGCTTGCTTACAGAACTACATCTTCAAAAAATGAAGTTCAGACTTGCCAGCTTTGTAGAAAGATTTACTGTGCAGGAACACGGTCTTTGGTCTTTTGTTTCATTTTGAACACTGTTGGCTTGTGTAACAACTAACACATAGTAATTACAAACGGACAGGCTGAGGTTTGCTCAACACACCTGAGCAGCATTATGAAATTTCGTGCAAGTTTCCCCACCAGCTGCTCCTATCGTACCAAGGCAAGTGCATGGGGTGCTAGCAGGGAAACCCTTTGGACCTCCGAGTCAGCTGCATATTGCAGCACCGGTGTCCCAAAGAGCAGATTAACCTGGCAGAGGCTGAGGGCAGACCACAGTTGGTCTGGAGGGCCACAACAATAGCAAATTGTTTCCTGGCAGAGCAAGGGTTAAACCAGGAAACATGCTGCTGTCTTATCATTGCAGTGCTGGCCCAGGTCTGCTGACAGCATCTGTTTGCTTGCCCCTAATTCCAGGCAGCCCCACGCATCGATGGCGTAGCCCCAAATATGACACTAGGTGGGCACCCAGTTCTCTGCTTTTCTAAGTGGATTGACATATAGAAGTTAGTTTGATCAAGGAGACGAGAAAATGTAAACAACAAAATGTTGCCAGTTCAAACTGTTTTTCATTTCCTAGCACTGTCCGATGAAATTGGTTGAGAGAGACTACTTCCCTTGTACTCCCTCGTCTCAGCCCAGATGTATGGAAAGCTCTCAGTGACAACAGTGATACAGGTTGTACCCGTGGCTCTGACTGTGGCAGCTGGGCTGGACAATGGGAGCCTATAACATCCTCCAACCACGAGGGGAGAATAAATATCTGCCAAAGTCCCAAATAAGCTGTCATCAAGGCACTTGTCTCGGATCAGCCCTGATCTCACCAGCAGGCATTGCTGCTCAACTGGAACACAAATTCTTTGTACATATGCCAAGACATTTCATCTCTTAATTGAAGTAAAAACGTCCATACATGCAGGTCTCTAAATGAAGCCATTCTTTCCTTGTGCATTCCCAACATACTCCTTCCTAAACACATCTTCAGTCATGACTCAGACCCGGGAATGCCGCTGAGGAGGAAGAAGGATGCACTGCAGCACAAATGCTAATCCAGCCAGATTACTGTGGGCTATTGGGCAGGCAATTAGAGACAGAGAAACATCGGAGAGCATATCCCATCTTTGGGGTAACAGAAAGCTGGCAAATTGTTAATTTTCTATCACATTTCTATCTACCAAAATCCCTTTGAAAATTTTTACAGTTAGATACTATATAATATTTTGTCATGCATCAACAACGTAAACAGAAAGTATTTATAGCTGTTTGGAACAGTAAACTATATTAGTCCTATGAAAAGCATTAAGCCATCATCTTTCCATAATCATTTCACAAGTAGGATCATAAGTCTTTTTCTTCAGATGTTGTCTGTGTGTGTTCAGTTTGCAGCTCCATGCCATTAGAAGCATACAGATGTTCTTGCCTCTTGGTAAATGCTATGTAAATTTGTTCCACTTGCTAAAATGAGCATAATAATTAGGAGGCAATCCTTACTTTATGAATTTTCCATAGTAGGTTTGATGCTCCAAGATAAATCTCCAGTTCATCAAAATAGCTGTGCATGTGCTTAATTTTAAACACACTCTTACTCCACCACAATTAAGCAAAAGACATGTTTGTTGCTTGAAGGAGTTTAAATCTGTTGACTTTAATTAGATTTATGTCCAGACTGAAGTTCTTCCCTGAACTGAGGCCTGTGAAGTACAGTGCTTTGAAAGAGGAAGTACTGAATGAAAACTAAGAGATCCTATTCCAATTATCATTTTAATATGAAATAATACTTCATATTTTCACATGTTCTGTATGCATTAGCTATTTAACACCTACATCATCATCCATAAAGAAGACAGTAAATGCTTTTACATTATTTTATATTATCCAACCCCATGGTAAAAAATCTCACACTTATATCCAGCCTCATAAACAGCAATTCAAACGTCAAAAAGCAAACTCTTTTCCTTGTGAATTAGTCCTAGGAGAAGAGACAGAAAGGCTGTTATAGATAAAATAATCATACACTTCTTATGCAATTACTTCTGGCATTTCAGGACAATGTCTTTATGGACACATGCATATATTTTAAATGGTTTGGTGGTAACTTTTCTAAGTACATACTGTATTAAGTCTTTTTAACAATTTTTTTATAAAAATACTTTCTAAATAATGATTAGTGAAGCAACCTCCAAAAGAGAACTAGATACTAATCATAATTTGAAATCAGACAGACAGGAAATTGCCACACCTTACATTAGTGAATGCATCCAGGTCCCATGGTAGTCTTTATAGTGAGTTTAGATTGTCTATGGGAAATGAAATCATGTGCCAAAGGCCAAGTAAACCCAAAATTAAAATTCACAGTAATGTCTCCCAGTTGCATTCATAATCCTGCTTATTACCTCTTACATCATTATAAAGTGTTCTCTAGCATAAAAACAACCCACTGCTCTGCTATGTATACCACTGATATGCTATAGGCTGTCCAAGTTCTGCTCCAAATGCCAAATATCACCCACTCGGTTTTAAAAATTGTGCTCGGTGTGCTTCATGTCTATGTGGTGGTCAGACTCTGGGATACTGCGTGCCTTGGAATTATCTGCTGCTAATTCCCAGGCTTGTTTTATCACAAGCCCTCTAATTCACTTTTAGATATTATATTCTATGTGATGATGACAGCAACTACAATCTACATGCTATTATGGAAATAAAGAGTGGCTCCTCAATCCCCAGAAAGTTATCACTGCAGTTACTTCTTGTGGTGTTTCTGGGCAGTGTCTTTGTGGACACATTCATATATTTTAAACGGTTTGGTGCTAACTTTTCTTTTACACGGATTTGTAATACCTACGATCTCTCCAAAGTTCATATTCAGTGGTCTCAATTCCCTTCACAGTTATTTGCAAGAACGGGAATTAGAAACTTTGATGGCCTGGTGAAATCACTCACTAAGAAATTAAACCAAACAATAAAACTAAGTAGCTTGAATATTGTTTAGCAGAAACGTGGCACCTGCAGTCCATTACTGAAAGAAGAACTCAATACCATAAAATATAGTGATCAAGTTTTCAGATAGTGCAAAAGATGTTAGTGGAGAATGAAAATAGGGTAAGTTTATTTTCTTCTGGCTTCTAACTTCATTTAGATTTTGTAGTTGGCAGCATGTCAGGACCAACAGGCTTCCGGCAGGAGATCATTATTTTAAAACATTAACTCCCATGTTAATGTTTGATTTTGCTAATGTTTAAATTGGGATATATTTCTGAGCAGGAGAATGGAGGGGAAAAAGGATCACACACAACACTTTCTCTCCAGTAAAAGTAGCCAGAGGTGGATAAAAAAAAAAAAAAAAAAAAATCACCCAAACCTGATTTCTTCCTTCCTTTGTAAGAAACATTGCCTGCTTAAAATTAACTGCTGATATTACACTCAACCCCACTTTTAAAACACACTTAAAACATACCTACTTAAGCTAACATAATGTAACAGACGTATTACAATTCATACAGGTAACTGCTAAATCCAAGGTGCAGGAAAGATGGGAAAATACAAAGAAAGAGTTTAGTGATAACAGAAGCAATTTACTGGGCATAACAGCCTTTGCCAGATTTCTGCTATCCCACTATTTGAGTGAAGGCTTCTGCAGAGTGTCAGCCTTGAAGCTGTGTGTCATCAGAGATGCAGTGTTCTGGAAGAGACATAAATCTCAGCCCCTGACTATGGGAAGTCATCAGAGACCCCACCATACTTTTCATGAAAAAAGAGGTATCAGCTCCTGGTCAAGTAGTACCTGGGTTAAGTAACTGGCAAGCTGGCACGGGGAGTGTGGGAGTGCAAAGACAGAGATGAATCACAAGTAAAGACAGATGGTACAAACAGAAATTCTTGCCTCTTGGGTTACCCTCAAACTTAGCTCCATAAAATAGCTGATGATCTCACGTAAGTTCACTAATGCACTCTTCGAAATAAGAGACTAGATTTTTAAAGAACCTCTACTGATTTTAGTGACAACAAGGCACCAAGGGACTCTGACGTATCTGCACTGACTCTGAGTTGGATACCTCAGGCATCAGAGTACACAAGATCCACTGTGTGTAGTTCCCTGCTGTGCCATCCACTCCTGCAGCCACACTTATCCCCATCGTCCTTGAAGTTCTGACTGCATCGCATATATTTCACTCTCTGTTGATAGCCTTGCGTAATACAACTGTCATGCCTTAAAATTCAGCTCACACCTCATCTAGTTTCCACATTTTTTTATAACAGGAAATCTGATTCATACATATCTTTAATTACATGTATCAATGTAAAACACTAAGCTCTTGCAATAGCAAAGCCTGGGTATCAAAACTTTTCCAAAAAATCAGGGTGGTTTTACAGAGGAAAGGATTTCATGCCATGATTTTCCAGTGACACTCCATGGGCTCTTCAAGAAGACCATGTCTCCAATATTGACATCCACCTACCAGCAATTGTGAACTTTTGTCCTCTGCAAGGAGAACTTTGATCAGAATTTCATACTTCTCTTTACATAACAAGGCACCCTGCAGAGAGACACTAAATTCAGGTACAAATGAGGCTTCATCAGATTTCAGAGGGCTGACGTTGCTGAAGCACCCTTACGGGCAATCTAACAAATGAAAGACTGTACAAAATAGCAAATTAGAACAACTACTTCTGAGATGACACAGGTTATTCCCATTAGTTTAGTTAGTCAGCATGATGCAAAACACAAAAAACTTATGTTACACTGAGAGGAAGAAGAGTAAATATTATAATTTTCTTGCTTAGCATCTAAAAGTAACAATGCAAATTTTCATTCCAGTTGTGCACTTGCATAATGAGGTAACTGATTGTTCATTGTACAAACCAGTGGGAAATTACAAAAATAAAATTTAAAAAATAGAGATCAGATAAATACAGAATACTGTCATTTTTGAGGACTTTAATTGCCAGAGGTATATCATTAACAAGCTGTCTCTACTGTAAAGTAATTGGTTTGCATAAATGCATTTTGTTAACTAGTCAGTAGCTCAATTACTACTTTGCTGTCTTGGGTCTAAATAATGGAAGTAGAAGCGTAACTTAAAACAAGAAATATCTGTCAAACAGAAAAGCTCAAGATACCTTTTAATAACATACCAGAGAGCTGCTTTACTATGCTGCTGCTTCTTTTGATCTCCTAGATAATATCAGCTGAGGAACACTATACTGTTCTATGTACATTGCCCTCATCACCATAGTATCTGAAAAGCTTCCAGTAGTTCATTAAGCAACATGACTAACCACCCTCATTTGTGGTTTCTCCATTCTCTCTCTCATCCTCTCCCCAAGGGAAGAGCTCTGTGTGTGTGCGTGTGCGTGTGTGTGTGTGTGTGTGCGTGCGCGCGCAGTGTTTTGGTTTATTGTGTTGGTTTGGTTTTTTTTTTTTTAATTTTATATTTTATTTTGTGCATGCTACTCTGCATTTATAACAAAGAGATACACGGTGTTATCTCACTTAATTTCTGGCTTTGCTACTTGCATATTACTGAGTGTAACCTGCATTCCTTGCCCTACCTCTTTCTTTCAGTACATGCTACCCTGCCACTCTTCCATACCCCTACAGGACACACAGCAAGTTGATGCAAAGCACAAAAAAGATCAACTAAGTCAGAGAAAGAGAGTGGAAGGGTGGGACAAAGGTCTCATAAGTTATGCAGGTCTTGACTGCACGGCTGCTGAAAGGTCTTGCATTTTGTAAGATTAGTAAGTAAGAAAGTTTAAGGAAGAACGACTACAAAAATCACTTTCTGTGCTATTAAATTGGATAGTGAGCATATGAGAGTCCCCAATAAGGGCTCATATGGAGTCTGCCATGCATGAGGTGCATATATAGGTTTTTTGTTGCCATTATACAACTGTGTGAATGGAGACGGCTTTTCACATACAAAATGCAGATATGAAATCTTCAAAAAACTAAGCTTGCCTCTTCCCCTCCAGTACGCTAGCATATGCGGAGCATAACTTCACTAGCTCAGCATATCCCTGTGCAAGAGGTGGCTACATCTTGGTAGCATATGTCTCATTTTTTTTAAAGCTCAGGCTGAAAGACATTATGACAGGTTAAGTATTTAAGTTAGAGACAGACTGCCATAAGTATTGTGGAAAGGTATTTCAATTTTTATGCACTCACCAGTTTGGTATCAAAACACTAGGGACAGTCTCAGTACCCCTAGTCAACATTTCTGGTATCATCACCTCTCTCAATTCAAGTTCATATGCAAGACTAGCTGTAATAAGCAGTATAAAAATGTCCTCTATTTCTGCAATGCTTTTCCCCAGTACATGTTGAAATGGCTCAAGAAAAAGCAATATCTGTTATTATTTTATTGATGGGGAAAGTGAGAGAAAGAAAAACGAGAGGACTCATTCAAAGTCGGTCAATAGATCAGGGCTGAGGCCAGAGTGAAACTTCAGGGCTTGTACACCCCAATATACCAGTCTGTTCCCAAAGCCACATAGTCACACAACAGTCTGTAGTAACCCTACAGAATCTCCTTTACAATGAAAGGAAAAATTACATTAATGTTTGCTGGTGTATATACAAAATCAGCTTAATTTATTTTTTTTTTCTAAAGACAAACTTCTGTGCAAGTTATCAGAGATCTAGCCCAGCATTATCTGCTATTTGATTTCTGTCATTCAGAATAGTTGCAGGTGAGTTGAGACCCTATCCTCTCAGATGGAAGGAGACAGCTAATAAATGACTGAAACTTTAATCGTGTGTTGAGGACACTTCTGGAAGACTTTACTCTCCCAACACTTAAAACACAGGAAAGCCAGAGTAAAGGCTAATATGCCTTCATAAGAAAAAGACTGGGAACAGGGCTTAAGCTCTCTGGCTGACGAGCGTGAGCCTTACCTCCTGCGAGACTCTGAATGAAATCTTCAGGGTTTGCCTGCTGCCTTCAGACAGCAATGCGTCCAGAAACGACACACAGAGCTGGGCGTCAGCTGTCATTGCAAGGGTCTCGCTGAACGTTAAAATACTCCCTGCATCAAGCAAATGCAATTTCTGGCGTAAAACCAGCCACTCAAGGGCCAGCTCAATTCCCCCCTCAGCTTACCGCTGCCAGTGAGAGCAGATGGGGAGGAAAAGTAGAGGCCAATTTTTTTCCCTCATGGTGGCTTTCTTGCTTGGGACTCAGCAAACTGCACTATTGATGTCAACAAGTGCCACAATAAACTCAAGCTTGCTCTTTCCCAAAAGCCAGCAACATCATTCTGACTTCAGAAGAACATGCAGAAACGGCATATTTCTAGAGAAGTTTCTTAATTGCTTAGGGATTTTTGGCTAAGCCTTCTGATAATTTGGCTTGCTTTTCACCTTGAAACAGTTTTGCCTCTGAGATACTCTCCTGGTCATAATTTGTTTTGTCAAGTTTTTTTTTTTTTTCTTTTTTTTAAACAAGTATTCTTGGCCAAAATCTTTTTTTACAGTTTTAAGCTGCTGCCAATTACCTGAGAACCTAAGCATGGGTAAAATTTAAGATAGCTGCTGCTTAGGACAAAAATGGAGTTTGACAGGCAGCAGGTATGATGCAGACTTCCACAGTTGTCTTGGGTGCTGAGAAATCCTTTCTATTTTTCTTTTTTTTTTTTTTTTTTTTTAAACAATAGAGACATAATTATTTTTCCCACAACACTTACAACATCTCAGCCACTTACACCTTCTTTTGGTCTGCACACACTGTAGAGGCTGGGCCAATCCTGTCCTCTTATTCATGGATCAGACTTTTGCACCTAATGGAAAATAAAGCACTGCCTCCACCAAAGGTATCTGGAAAGGATGTTACAAAGATGACAAGAAAGTACAAGCACAAATGACTGAGTGGGAAATGTGCGTTGCTATAAAGCAATGCAATAATAGATGCAAGAGCAATCGTTTTCATAAACAAGAAAGCAAAGAAAGGCCCAAAGTAACCTGACTAGTGGGTTTTTTTGTGGTTTTTTTGGTTTTGTTTTGTTTCTTTTTAAAGAAATAGCAAGTTAAATATTGTCCAGACATTTGCTGGCTTAAGCTTCAGGGCCTGTGTGCAGAGTATTCACACTGGGACTCCACTCTCTTCTCTCAATAACATTATTTCAACTATTGAGTCATGCTGCCACTGGGAAAATACGAACATTTCAACAAAGAAAAATAAATTGCATTTGTGTTCTCACTTCAACATCCAGTTTCTCGCTGGAGTGGTGCCAGGCCAGTGTTTCAAGGTGCTGACTATCTCCTTCTAGCAAAACACAACAGATGGGACAGGGAGCTAGGCTGGGACTCAGCAGCTAGATTGAAACTCATTTAAGTTCCATATCAGAGCAAGGCTCTTTTCTCCCCTTACCCTCTCCACTTCGAGTACCTTGGATTTCAGAACATGTACATCTAAACACAGCAGCTAGGAGGGAACCATGACACATTTGGTTTATGCATTGCACCATGTGCTGCTGCAGTTTGGACACAGCCAGGAAAAACAAGGTTCGCTTCCCTCCTTTGCCACCTGCAGCCTCAGGAAAATCCCTCCACCACTCTCAGATGTAGTTTCCCTCCAATGTAACAGGAATAATCCCCTCTTCGTGGGATACAGTTGTATACCAAAGGCTCCGTGATAGCCTGACACTAGGAATTCAAGGCCGTGTAAATGAGGTGGGCTCTACAACTTGTGCCTGCGTTTGTGCACTTCATGTCAGTGGACCCTGCCACTCTGCCAGCTTTTACAAGACGGGCACAAGCAGCGCATTCATAAAAATAACCCTAGTGTGTATCCACGCAAACTATTCACAGAAGCTAGTTACATAAAACATGGCATTTGGTGGCCGTGAGCAGTGGAGAGAGGGAGGGCGTGAAACATGAGCCTAATCGGAACTGGGGAGCTGGGGTGAAGAGGGTTACAATTCACATTTGCAGAACACTTTTTGAATACCAAAAGCTTTCCTCTTTATAAAACAAAAACTTCGTTCACTTCAGTTCACTCACCATGAATAATGAACTGGGGAATTAAAAGCTTTAAACCTGTTAAAGAAGTAATATTAACTTAGGTATAAATATAGCTGAAATAATCCAGACAGTTTTATGACCTTACACCCTCAAATGAAGGTGAAATGCAGAATTCTTTCCCCAGGAACAGTGGTAAACACAGCTAACAGATGGAAGAGCTGAATGGAAATTTCAATAAAGTAGACCACAAAGAAGCGTTTGTAAGTGCAGGGGTGCTCACTTAAAAAAAGGCGGAAAAAAAAGAAGGCTAAAAAATGGAACTTTGTTTTATTTTGATAGAGTGCCAAAACAGTACTGCATTCCTTAAAGAGCAGAATAAAGGATCGAGTTAGACTGGCCTTCTCAACACCTCAGCAAAAGCCCCCATGGGTCTCATTTTGCTAGGATGACTATTTATATGACAGGTAAGGGAATAATTTTGTTGGATTCAGTTACACTAGGCCTCCATGACCTCTGGGTCAAAAGAGCAAATGCAAAAGTGACAATGTGGATAATTGCCTGTTTAGGATAATGGAATACTGATTGAGGGTCAATTATTATAACACCTGAAAGATAAATGAGCTGATGTGAAAGGTTCAGCAGAGATAGCAAACAAGGAGAACTGTCTGCATGTACCATGCCATGGCTAATAATGCAGAGTACAGACTGCTGCATTTGATAGCAGGGAAGCATATCTCCCAAGCTGAACTACTAAAGCCAAGCAGTTTCCAAGCCCTAAAACATTTTAGTTTGTAAAACATGCCATAAACCAGAAATTCAGCTCAACTGCCCAAAGCTGCAGGATTAAATTAATATTATTTAACATGCTACCCAATTAATTTCCATTATAGCCCTTGTCTGTGCCTCATGTTCCAGACTCATTCTTTCTTCTGTCGTCTGAGTGAACTTTCTTCCATTGCTACACAAATAAAGAAAATCAGCTTTGACATTTGTGTTTCTAAATCCAAGCAAAGGGGAAACACCATTCAGGCTGCTACTGCAGAGGGGCACTGTGACTCATAGGATTTTTATAAGAACTGAATTTTGGCCACAAAATCTTTTTAAACTTCTGTGCATGTGGCTAGCCTGGTTACCTTGCTCTGCATCACTTTTGGGTGGTGTGATTCTTGAAATGCTCATTCCTCACCTTGGTTTTCTTGCTATTTCTTGCTCCCCACAAAAGATGAAGATCCTTCTTTCCTCTTCCACACATCATGACAGTATATGGTTTGGGTTGGGAAAAGGCATTTTCAAGGCGAAAGCACAACAGACCCCTCTTTAGGTTTACAGTCCAACAGAAGGTCAGTCACTATTCTCTCTGCTGTGTGAAGGCACATCAATGTGCAGTGCTTTGAGGGAGCAATATGCTTAGAAATTGTCTTCCACAGAAGTGTATTGGAGTAAGCAGATGGCTAGTGTCCAGACAGATAGACAGCCCACCTCTGGTGTGCAAAAAATATTTCCAGATCATTTGAAATGTCCATCTTCTTGTAACGTCAGATGAATGAACAATAAGAAACACACCTCCATGAACAGCAGAGCTCTGATAAACTGCTCTCAGGATGAATATTCATGGCTCAAAAGTATGCCACAGCAAAAAGCGTTATTTAGAAGATATTCCACTCAAGTGAGATGAAAAGCACTCAGGGAATCTTCTGCAATAAACTCACAACTCAATATGAGCCTCTCCCAGTGCTCTTCCACAGTGGCACGTGAGGACCTTGCCTCCACTTTTTCCGCAGCCTCTGCGTGAACAGGCGTCTTGGAAAGAGCGGGAATAAGGCATGTCTGGATCTCTGTGATGCTGTCAACAGAATATGTTAGACTACAAAAGGCTGTCAAGGACATGAAAACATGAAACTCTACCACCTTCAAGAGACTTGATCACTGCGTGAGTATACTGCTAGGGGCTATTGCCCAGTTTGGCTGCAACAGTGTAGATCATTACTGCCCTATGCCTCTCTGCCAGACAGGACTTTTTCCTTAGTAGCTACAGGAATGTTAACCTCCCAAACTCGTAATCTTGTATTTTAGCACAAACCTACCTCTGTAAAAAATTCCAGCTATAATGACAATAAGTGCAGTAGTAAACTCATTTCTTCCCCCCCTCCAACTGGCATATCACACTCTTTATAGTTCATTTGTACTCATCACGTAAGCTGGGAAAAGGTGAATGACCAGACCACGAGAGGAGCATGCGGTTTGTTCTCATCTCTAATTTATTTGATGGGAACGTCGCTACCTCTTCTGCAATACCATCAGCTACAGGAAGAGCAGCTTTGATGCCAACTGGGAGTTCCAAATCCACAATGAAACTCCCTTATTTGCAAGGTAAAGGATTGAAACTAATCAACTTAGTAAGAGCCCAAGTGTCCCGCTAGAAACACCCCTGGTAGGAACAACAAGGATGGAGAGTAAGTCACATGACTTCGGGTAAGAAAACAAAACAAAAAAATCCCAACCCTGGGCCACCGATCGAACACTGTCTCACAGTGACTAATTTCTGACTAGAACCCTGCTGCTTTGGTTTTCCTTTCCCTCAGACAAGATGAATCACTGCATGCAGGCTGACAGAAAGAGAAGGCATCCTTTTCCTTTAGCTGCCAAACCCCTAATGATTTTCCTGTATGACAAAAGTCCATCCGGCAGCGATGAGAGATTTCTGAAACTCACTGAAGTTTTCAAGGCTTAGAAGATTATTGAGATCTCTTCCAGCGTGGGGATAAGTTAGCTCTTATTTCAAATATGATGCATTCTCTTTTCCACTGCATTTAGCTTCTGCAGGGAGCATACCTCTCAAATGTTCCACATTTCAGGAATGGCTTTCATTTTAGTCTCGAAGCTATTTATCTTCCTTGCAGATTTTCTACCTCTGTGCTTTTGTTATTTAAAACTCTTTGTAGCAGTAAAACCAAACCAAAACAAAACCTTCTACAAGCTGAGCTTACAGAAAGAGACACACACTTAAGGGAATAAATCCCACGATGTTTTCAGTTCCCATGCAAACGTGTGTTTTCTGTCTCTTTGTCCCACATTTGGGTTCTGGCACTCCGAGAGGCATAAACAAAGGTTTCTAGCTCAGAGATCCAGTGCAAGTTTCATGGAGACCCAAAATTTCAAGGCAGGGCCCCCTCTTCCCTCCCACTTATGTATGAGGGACCCGCGTTGCTACTTGGGCTATCCTAATAAAACATCCCCAAGCAAAGCCTGTTCCTAAAACCAGCTGTGATGGGCCATGCTGGATACTTCAAATTTGAACAAGCTGTGCTAACTGTTAAACATGGACCTGAATTCTCATAAGTTACAGGAACTGATTACTATTGTAAAACAGCGCAGAGCCCTCCGGAAAGCACCATGCAGTTTCATTCTATAAAAGTCCTGACAGGGGATTCTTGTTCTGAGGCTGCTTGTACAACATAATCAAGCATTCAAGAGCAGCTCTGTGCATGACTACTGCGTAACATCCACCAGGTAAGATATGGAAAGTGACAGTTACGATTGCATATATCTCTTGAAAGAAATGCTGCTGCTGAATGAATAGAAATCTAGGTGTGAGGGCAACTGATTCATTAGCACACCTCCAAAAATTCCAAACCAAACTTTCCTGCAACAGTGAGACAAATACCTTAGCCCCAAAAGAGACCAGCAGTGATTTTGCAAAGGATGAGAGAACTGGTGGTGCTCTGATTTGGTGCAGCTCCCTTTAAAACAGCCATCCTACCTCCCAGCCTGTTCTAAAATAGTCACTCTCCTGGAGAAGCGTGATGTGCAGGAAGCTTGTAAAAACGTACACTTGGCTGGTTCTCTCAGGGACAAACATAACACCTGGTTCCACTCTTTACTTTTTGGGAATGTTAGATTCTGCCTCCTTACACCTTACTTACTATTTGTGTAACTTAAGAGGGATGCCCCTTATGCTGAGGGCCTCTGCAACGGGGACCCGGAGATACAGGAGCTGCCTCTGAGCATTGGCATTTTGGCTGGTGTTGATTCCTGGCTCGACACTTCCTCTGCATGGTACCGATGTTGCAGAGGAGCCACTGGCTAATGTCAGCCTGCTTGCATAACACAAGCCTCATCAATCTGAGCAAGCTCTGACCTTGCTTCTTCTCAACAGGTGGCCACAAGCTCCCTTCCACAGGAGGAAATCTCATGAAGTCCAAATGACTAAAACTTTTATCATTCTATCAGAAAAAAACTGAAGGTGTCTTTAAAGAGATTCAATAGAGATTGTGTGCAAAAAAGCCCTGCAGAGTAAGGGAAAGAAAATCTGGAGTGACAATGAACTAGAAACCTAGTGTATGGATGGGTAAGGAAGCAAATGAACCCTTGAGTGTTTTAAATGCAGAAGAATATCCACCATTTAATGAAGAATGAAAGAGGAACATGATCTGTTGTATACAAAATCCAACTCAAGTGTGTAATTTCCAAAGAGATTGATAGCAAACACATCTACAGTAACAGCCAATATAACTAAGGCAGACCAAGTGCTGAAAAGCCAGCAGGAAGAAAGAGGAGACTTTCTGCATAATAGAAATAAATTCCTAATGTTATCCCATCTTCAGCTAACTTACATAGCTTGAAAGATGGGAATAAATCAAAACCAAACAGATCTTTATCAGCAAAGAAGTTGATAAGTCTACTCTGTAAGCTGTCAAAGTTGTGAAGATCACTTATGAGGACTTAACTCACTACCTATCGACTTAAAACAGCCTCATATTTGAGGGTTTGCTGAGTATGCAGCAAAAGACAATTGCTTGGTGTAGTTTTGGAGGAGACTTTGCAGAATGATGGAAAGGTAAAAGGGGCTTTTTCCTCAGGTAGCAGGCTGGGAAAATTCCTTCCCAATAATTATTGTAATGCTGTTGGGCTTCATTGTAATACTAATTGTCATGGTGTCAGGAGCTTGTTTTTTCTTTTTTTTTTTTTTTTTTTTTTTTTTTTTGTTTTATTTGGGGTTTTTTTTTTTCAATTTTTTTAATTGCATCTTCTCATTTATGTTTCAGTAAATGCAAACATTCTGGGATGTTAAAGCTGAGATGTCAAAAAGGACATTACAGTAATTTACATGGTAAGTAGTTGAACTCAAAAGTAAACTTACTGGAAGGAACCTCGAACAAGGTGCTAAGAGCTGATCAGATATATATACAAGAAACTGAGAAATCACCTTTGAAAAACATGTTTTTTCCTGTAGCTTTTGTCATTGATGTTTTTTCTCCTGGAAAGAAAAATTTTGCAAGCAGCAGCAATGTTACTGAAGACATAACTGAAGCTTCACAGCCTGCATGATTAAAAGCAAACTTAAAAGTAGATTCCTAAACAAAAAACATGCTGTATTTATAAAAAAATTAAAAAGGACTGAAGTCAAAGCAGCGTTCAGTTTGTTTTTAGACAGGCTGCCAATACTCTGCGCTTTTCCCTTTTTTCTTTGTGAACAGTTCATATGCTGCTGTTATGCTAAACTACTAACAGAACCGCAATACAATGATGGAGAAAAGATGCATGCCTGACTCAAATGATTCTTAAAGACACCCTCACAGCCCTTACATGACACCAAAAAGTCAACTGCAGGCTGCAGTCAACCATGAGAATTCTCAGTCAACACCACCATAAACAGCACACGCACCCCAACAGCTCTCCGAAGCTTCATCATATGAAAACCAGATATATGAATAGAGAGGGACATCCGGAAGAGCATCCCAAGTCAGCTTCGGCACTGCAGCAGCTTAATACTTGGCATCACTGCTGGCCCCAGGCTCATGTGACATGATAGGTTTCCCTTCTCATTCTGACCCTTAAAACCATACACCCCACACCCACGTACCTCACCAGCTTCTTCCCAGCCTGCCTTCTGTGACCCTTGCATGAATGAGGAACCCAGAAGTTAGGATGGACAAGTATGACTGGGAAAGGAGGGTTTGCCTTGCCATGGTTTGGATAAGTCAGGAGACTAAACTTCAATGTGACATGCTGCAAAAGGGAACACCTGAAACCAACTTTTCTGTTAAGTTATTTTGTGGCATCTTGTGGGTTTGGGGGCTATGGTGACTGGAAGAGGAAGAGGGAAGGAGCGTGAAACATCACATTTCAGAGAAGAACTAAAATTAACATCAATAGCTCAACTCTCTGATTAAAGGGAGGCTTGCAAGGAGAAACATTAATTAGCAGCTTAAGCAAGCACTTGAGACTTTCAAGTTTTTAATATACAGATTACAATGAAGTCATCTTTCCTGCTGTTCTCCATGAGGTTAATATTCACAGAGCTTAAAAAAATGGTGACCTACTCCTGTTTGGATGTGCCACACAAGTGTTGAGAAAAAGTAGGACAGGGAAAAAATTAATTAGCAATGAAGGAGACAGTGACAGCTACAGAAAAATCTTCTGAAGCATAGGCTTAAGTTCTCACTGAGAAAAGCTTAGGGCTTTTTTCTTCTTTCTTGTTCAAAACAGTATCTTTAAATGGTTTCTGAAATAGATAGGAGATTGTAACATACGAGATGTGGATAGTATGTGGTCTCTACTGAAAAATCTGAAATGGACGGGAAACTTGAAAACAGAAGGCATGGGTTCCCCAGCCATGCCACGTACCATTTTGATGACCCAGGCATGCCAAGGGGGAGCGACATAGGCAGCGACGTACTAACTTATGCTTCACACGGAGTTTAATCTGCCATACTAGAAAATGGATGTCCAGTTTTCCCCTAAGGGGAAAACCATTTATTTTAACAATAGTCGTTTACTTCAACAGGTCTGTATCAATCCCTTTCCTTATTTACAGGGAAATAAACTGCTTGCTGTTTAGATAACATTCTCTTCAGGGCAGGCGTAGCTTATCGGAGCTGCCTGCTGCGAGCTGAGTCCAGGTTGCAAACAATACACTTTTACCAACTCTACTGCCTTGAAATCTGACAACATAAAGTAAAGCACAAATTGCTTTCCAAGTCTTTCTTCTGCTTTCCTCAGCATAGCTGGGAGAGACTTGGCCCATTTATACTAAAAGTGAGAGAGAATGAGAGTGAGAGTATGAATGTGTCAACTGGCTCCTCCAGGGAAAATCCTGGCCATGGGCTGGGCATCCTGTCTAGGAATTTAACCAGCCTTTTACCGTGGTGTGACATACTCTTCCGATGGACTTTTAATCCATTCACTCAATAGCATGCACAGATAAAACCAGCTGAAGCCGAGAGCAAGAAACTAGTATTTTGTGCCATTCTGCTCTTTCCATTCAATCATCTGTAACCTATCCTCTCCCACGGACTTAACTCTATCACTGTAGTTCAATGCACGCTTAAGGCAGGTGAAACAGCTTTTCTCAGTTGCTCTGTATTTGTATGCATATGAAAAAATGCTGATGTGGTCACTCACCTGCCTTAGAGGAGCTGCCCTCCCCGCCTGCCCATGTCTGGCAGGAACGGCAGGCAGCAGCGAGGCAGCAGCAGGCTGTCCTGCCACCGGCGCCTCCATCTGCCATGAGCCACTGTAAACAGGTCAGGGACAAACTCCATGCAAGCAAATGACACTAGCCAAACTGTCTGATGTGCCTGTCTTTTTTCACACCACGATCCAAGCCAGGTTGGCAGCTTTAATTATCATTTTCCCTTCCAGCTAGTCTACATACACTCAGGTTTGAGGCATCGTTCTGGAGCAGTCTCCAGGTTTTGAGAAGCCCACCTCTCTCCACAGCTAACACCTCTGCAAGGTGTCTCAGGAAAAAAACCCCTGGGTTAAAATTCTGGCAGGGCAATGAAGGAGGGGTTGACCAGCAGGTTTGTAGTTCAACTGGCATTAAACCAAACACACATCACCTTTTCTGTCAGGGAAGTCCAGCTCTAAAGCCCCTGGAGGTCCTGCAGCAGGAGGCACTGCTTCAGGGCAAGGTGCAGTGAGTGAGGACAGCCACTCTCTAGAGTTCTCCTCCCTGCTCTGACAAACAGTCCAGTCTTTGCACCTCCTGTACGAGACGAATAAACTCTATAAAATATCAAAATTACCATTACCAGGGGATACATCAATAATCCAGGGATTTGTCTGTTGGCTGTGTAGTGGCCTGGTGCGCTGTGACCCACCACCTTCAAAATTATAATCTCTTCACTGAATGAGACACAATTAAAAATAATATAATATTTCAAAGGACTAAGTGCTCCCATATGGAGATCAGTTCTTTAAGTGTTGTAATTTGCCAACTATAAATATGCTGGAATTGTTTTAATGAAATATCCTGTGCTATTTTGTAAGTGCAGTATTGTTTCCATTCACACTTCAGTTCTACACAACTATTCCAGATGTTCTACCCACCATCTCAAGACGTTCTTTAGGCAAAAAAATGTATATACACACGCATACACATTTAAATATGTACGTGTATAAATAAATATGTATGTGCATAAAAATCAACTTAATAAAATAAAACCTAACATTAAATGTTTTTACATTTAATAGAGGTTCTCTGGGCATGTCTTAATCTTCTTTTAACGAACCTGCAATCATATAACTCAAACCCTTAAATTATCATGATCCTAAGTTGTAATAAAAAAAAGAATAAAAGTTTACTAGAAGGTCAAAAACTGTCAAGCACAAGCAAGAGAAAATACAGAGATGCAGAAGAAGCAGAGAGGTCAAGTGCTTCTGAAAAAATTCAGGTACTGTACCTTCAAGTATATTGCAGCAGTAGGTGACTGGTTACTGCTGTTTTATTTAATAAGACTTCACATAAATTCCAGCTGCTAACCATGTAATAAGTCCATCTGAGAACAGAAGGGCTTCTATTCTCCTGCCACGCTACGATCCTGACTTCCACCCATCTCGCTGGGAGTTGCAGCTGTACTGAGGGCTGAATAGATCCCATGGACCATTTTCCTGCGTTCACATTTGATTATAATGCGTGAGCTGTGTGAATGAACAACCTTTGGATTTAAGGAAAAAAAGTTGGATTTAAGGAAAAAAACACCTCATTTTATGTAACCCTATATGTGGTACGGTAATAATCCTGGGGCTTGACTGCACAGCAATTTTTTCAGTGCTTTAATGTAGTGATGGCACTTTTTTAAAACAAGGAGGGGTGGGAAAAAAAAGAAAACACACGCAGGAAGAAGAATGAGATTAGAAGATTTGCATTTCTGACTTTTTCGCCTCTTGCTCCTTCCCCCATTCTCTTTTTTCCCTGTATTCCAGTTATCCTGCTTTTTATTACATAACTCTTGCATTTGTATTAAGGGTCCAGTCCTTTGCAAAATGCTGAGGGCCCTAAACTTTCATCTTTTTCCAGCAATTTTAACCAGGGAAAATACTTTTTTTCTGGACAGTCTGTGCAGCTGTTCCGTAACTCCTACTGCAGCCTCAGGTGGTGGTAGGTTCTGCCATACGAATTAGTTTTTCCCCATGTGAGGAGGAGGAGGAGGTGGACTGGAAGACCCACATGGCAAATTGCTGTCCAGCCCTGGCACTGTGTGACTGATAGGTACGTTAGCTGAACAGGAATGGGGGAAAATAAGCAATGCAGATGCTAGTTGATTAGCAAAAAATTGTTACTTTTTTCCGCTGAAAAAAAAAAAGAACTTTTTTTGTTGTCTCTTCAGCAGTCTGTTTCCCCTCTTACATGTGTAGGTTTTGTACTCTTGGATAGTTGGAGATAAAATATTTAAAACTGGGGAAATAAGGAGATAGTTTCTCCCTGGTTTATAATGGAGGCTTTTGAAAATAAAAGTAATAACATAATTTTGGTGCTGTTTTTCCCCATAAAAATCTTATTGAAAAAAAAGAAAATCCTGATGACAAGAAAACTATTCTATAAAATATTTAGTTGTGAAAAAAACATTTTTGAAAGGGAATATTTACTATTAGTGGATGTTTATTTCAGAACAAAATAAAGGTATAAAATAAATCAGCATTTCATTTTTCTATTAACAATTATACAGACAGTGCTGTATATTAAAACAGTATGTAGTGGTTTTTCATTTCAACATTTTTAATCTCTTTGCAATGTTCTTCTTAAAGGAAAACTTAATTATTTCTCAGACAGTCTATAAGCCTTTCTCTGGAGACCTACATCAAGTATCTGTAACACAAGCTGAAACTACATTTAATAACGTCCACCGTGCCAAATTCACTCTTTAAAAAGCAAAAGCTTTCAAACCATTACAGCATAAGTGTTTAAAAAAAAGTGTACAAATGGTAGGCTTTTTAAAACGTTGGACATTGCGTGTGTAACTCATTGAGAAAAAGTGTGACGGCCTGGGAGGGTGGTGAGGACACCCCTGACCAGTGACTATACCGTCACAAAGAAATCCAGACCTGGAGGCTCATCTGGAGCCAGCTAGATGAAGCACACCAAACATGCAGGCGTGACCTATGCTGGCAAAAACACTAGTCCTAGCTATTCATAGAAATTTAAAAAAAAAAAAATCCAGGTGCTGTTCCAAATTTGTATTTCTCTGCTGCAAGCTGAGTTAAGCTACAGCTGCAGCCCTTTTGCCTGTGGACTTAGCACCCAGGCAGCCCCGCTTTGACTCAGGTGCAGCATCAACTCGATGCTCTCAGCAACTCTGAGCACGAGCATGGACTTTTTTGCCAGGCACGATGCTCTTTTTGCATTTTTTCCAGGGTCTGCACAGTGAGCAACTGCAGACCATGCAGCAGCCTGGTGTGGATATTTGCAGGGAAGGGGTGGGAAAACTGAAGGAGGCTTGCTGAAAGGGTGACCACCGTAGCTTGGGATGATTATACAAATGGTTCTGCATCTTTTGATGTTTCCTCTTTTCTAATAATAAGATGGTCATCTGCACGCTTTGCTTTCTGAGAAATGCTGCTTCATCTCTCTCCCATAAAAATGGTCTGTTTCCTCTCAGCGAACAAATTAGAGGAAGAGACCTACAATAATTTACAGTATATTAGACAGTTATTACTGTGCAACGATATAAAATGGGGATTATACTAAGTGAGAACTTTGGTAAAATTCATATACTGGAAACAGAAGAGTAAATTCAGGTTTGGTACCGCACGTTTGAAGTCAAACCATCTGGGGCAACATATAAATTCCAAATCCCAATCACCTTACTCATTCATGTAGTTTCATCATGATTATTCAAGCACTGACAGTGTGTTCATGACACAGTAAATAAAGAAGATGAGAAATAACAAGGCTGACTTGTGTGAATATGACAGGCACCATTTGGCCTCCCCATGCCAACGCATCATAGTGAGACTGCGGGTCTTGCTATTGCGACCTTTGCACGTACCGAGCATTTCTTAGAACATCTTAGAACTGGAAAATGAGGAGAGGTAACTTGTTAGGTCCTGATTACCACCCAACACATGGGAGGCAAAGCTCTGTTAAATGGGACCTATTTCACAGAGCTGATAAAATTCAAGAGTTCAACAGTGTCACAGCCTGGCATCCGCATTAAACCTTATTTTTTATTAGCTAATGCGTGTGGTACGTTTTAATGGATGCTAGTGTAAATAGATGTGCTTATTATGACTTCAGTGCACTCACAACAGCTTAATAAAGCATTTTTATTGTCATCATTTATTGCCACATTCTTTTTGCACTTAGAGTGGTGTAAGTCCAAAATAGCCCCCTAGAAGTCATGGGTTTACCTAGGTGTAAATCTGTGGTTACTTTAGATGTTTATCAGCCTGAAAGGAGACTCTGGCTCACAGAATCTAAATATCACTTTGATTTAAGCGCTGCTGAGTTTAAGCAGACTGTAACCAGATCCTGAAGAATCACTCTAGCTCAGGAGGAGAGGAGTAATAATTTTAAGTAGGGAAGAACTCTATTCCTTTATATAGCTTTTTAAAAAAATTATTTTTAAATAAGATGCCTTGCTTTCCCTATGAAGTAGCTACGAAAGAAGACTAACTTTCAGAAGGTTATCAAACAATTCGGTGTTGGCTTGCAGCTCCTCAGTGCCTTTTACTTACTTTACCCTTGAGAAAGCACAGTCTGCCACAGTCCCTTTTCTCCTCGTTTTTCAGATCGACTACCGATGTCATTAGTAGTCCGACACATTGAAACACTGAGAATTTTCATCCCAGGAAGGGTTTGTACACAAGAATACATAATGAAGGACGTGGGGACCACACAAAGTATTGCTGAAACGCAACTGTGCCTTAAGTGAGCACAGCCAGGTTTAAGAGGGCAAAGTGATGTCAGAGAGCATGTTATGGCCAGAAGAGAGAAATAAGGGGACCTCTCAGAGGCATGGGGAGGACCAGCAAGAAGAACATAAAGCACGAGAGATCATACGCATTTACAGCTGCAACAGCAGAAACAAAACTGGCCTGACATTTTACAAAAGGTCATCAGATTGTAAGCACTCAAAAAATGCTATTTACATATCACATCAAAAAAAAAAGGGCAACTCTAGGAACACTGTTCCCCTGAGCCAGAGCTGGTGTGATGATCAAGAACAACTCAGTACCAGAAGATCAGGTGCTCCAAAAGATGCCACCTAACTGAAAGCATGACTCAACTACCGCGGTACACGCTTCTTGAAGGACACAACCGACTGCAGCTGAGCGTGAGAGACCTGAGAGGAGATAAGCTCAGATTGGCAAAATCCTTAATAGTATATAGGGAGACAGACACGGGAACAAATTACCCCAGCACAAATGAGGGCATGGCTCCACAGCATGCCAGTGGTACCCTGGCAACAGCACTGGCATGCAAAACCGCACAGAAAATGCTACATTGCATTTATCACAGCAAAAAAATCCTACATGCAGGCATTTACCACAGAGCAGCTGAAATGCCGTGGGTATCTTCTGGTAACGCATTATATATCCCAGACTGGTGTTTTCCCCAAACAGTTTTTCCTTGTGTCAGCAAGCTCAGACAGGAGAACATGCTTTTGCTCTAACCAGTCAGGGGTGCTTCTTGCCTTTTTTCCACCCAAGCTCGACTTAATAGCTCTCCCTTATAAGACTTCACCATGACTCAAAATTTATGAGGGAAGTTTTCTAAGGTAAAAGGGCAAGCAGGTGCCTGGTTTCCACTGACTACCAGCACCTTGCTCCTACATGTGCTGTTGAACATCTCCCCAAACTGGCTCTGTAAGTGCCTGTGAAAAGGAGGCTGAAGAACAGGCAATCCAGCTGGCACCTGCTGCAGCCAATATGCCCACAGAGACGTGAGAAACTTTTGCAGTTAACTCCCAAATATCCTCTGGATTTCGGCTTCATTACAAATACCAATTTCAGGCCAAGTCTGCCAAAAGGTTCGCAAAGATCTATGCATCTTTCTGCAGACTTAGCCCAAATTATGACTTCAGGAAAAAGCCATGAGAAAAACCTGTGGTTGTTGTTTCTTCCTGAAGCCAGGCAACTGTTGGCAGTTTGGCACCAAACCCGCAAGTCAAACACAAAATGTGAGACAGGAACAGTAAATGAAGGAATATTTCCTATCAACCTCTGCAGGCCAGAGCTGCATATTGTTACATGCCTAGGAACACCAATTTGGAAGGCGGGGATAATAATGAAATACAAAAGAAAGACAGGAAGCTGGGGTGAGAATCTCCTGTTGTGCTAATTAATTCTTGATTCATTCTTCCGCTGTAGGCGTATAAGAAACTATTAGGGAATTGCACAAATGTCTGTGCAAGCTGTGGGCCCAAATTCTGGTTTCTGTTAATCTGGCAGAAACCTTTTACGCTGACTACGGCAGAAATAAATTATTTAAAGTGACGTAAACCTGTGAAGCGCAAACATGCCTTAGCCTTGACAGAAAAGAACCTACTGATTTTTGACCTTTTTTTTTTTAAGCTCAGAATCCTGAATATAACGTAATGTGAAACAATGGGGGAAAGAAGCATGCTCCCAACACCACCCTCAGTGTACTGACCTCAGCTTAATCTTTTAAGGAAGCTAACACTGAAACCAGACTGAACCTAACTTTCTTTTCCAGCTTTTTTCAAATGTAATGTAGGAATATTGGACAAACAGAGAATGTAGCAAATCCTCAAACACTTTGAGTTCAGCAGCTCGGGGAGCTATACCCAGACCCTTTCATTCTTGGTGGACTGGGGCTGCACATCTCATCAAAGCACTCACATTGATTACAACGTCTTATCATCCCATTGCAGTCAGTCGTCTGTCAACAACGCAGAAGGTCACACCTCTCATCTGTCAGTAAGTGATGAGTTTGAGGATTTCTCCAAATGAATGATCTCCAGTCCCAAATGGAAGCAGCCACCAAGCACTGCTTTGAACAGGCTGTTTTGCTTGCATTCCCCGTGCCGCCCCACCAGCTCCTTGCCCCTGGAGTGCTGCAGCACCCCGACCTGGAAGCAGCTCTGAATTCAAGTCTTAGACCTACCATTGACAGCATGACTTGGAGACTGCCCTAGCCTCAATGTGTGTTGCATCTACACATGCAAATCGTCTCTTTGGCAGAATACCTAAATACCACTATCCCAGAGCACAATTAACAAATCCAAGGTGAAAAATTTTGTATCAATTCCCTGCTCTCACACCTACACAGGCTTTTTGTGGCCATAGCTACTGAAGGTCTCCCTCTTCAAGGAAATACTCTGTGCCTGAAACTTGTGCTGCCTCAGAGGCACATTTCACTTCCTCAAAGACCTAGCAAAAAGCCAGCTTAGTTACACCCACACAAAGCTACAATCACTCCCTAAGTCTGGGAATCCTGTCTTTGGCTTGGTTTTGTACTGAAATTCTTGAGAAGGCTGCTGTTAAAACGGAGCATCCACTTTTCAGACACCCAAGCTGGGATCTGAAGAAACAAATTTACTTTACTATTCTGTGCCCAAGCAGCCCTGAATATGACCGCTAGGTTTCACAGTAGATAAGCACAGCTCTCACTCCACGGTATTATTTTGCTCACAATATCAAGAGAAAACATGTCATTTTTTCACAGATTTTGCAATAATAATTTCCCAGAAGCATACTTTACAGTAGTGCAATACAATACATCTTTTCTGCAAAGAGTCAGTTGCAAGCTGAATCACTGGAAATGTTTTCCAAAATGCCTACTTTAAAAATACTTCCACTGGATGACTACTGTTCAAACAATGTAAACAAAGATTATAAAAGGCATCTTCATAACATGGGGTATCCTTTAACGCAGTCACATGTTTTCAAGCCCAATTTTAGGGATGCTTCCTGAGATTAATTTTAACAGCAAAAGCAGGTGGTGTGATGTCCTTCATTTTTAAGATAAAAAAGGGATGGCCAGATAGGGAGCCGTGTAACACAGAAGTCTCTTGCGTTTTATAATTCTACAAGCATATGTGTATACTGAATCACATCTAGGTAAAATTAAGCTGCAGAAAAAAAAAAAAAGTCTTTTTCACCTCCCATCTATCTCATAAATAGGAAAAAATCCCAACCAACCCATCAAACCCACAACCAAAAAACCTAAAACCACTGAAGCCAAACCCCCTCAAGCCCTTGCAATCCATGGATATCACCAAGAAGAACCTACCTTCCGGTACTTTTTGTCCCCATGGTTCAACAGTAAGAATTCAACCAAACATTCTGCTTTTCTCCCATGTCTGGGCAACTTTCCAGAACTTCTAAGCTCAAGAGGCAACTTTTAGTCCTACCTAGGTTGCACTCCTTTGTGCTGCTCGCCTGTTTCCTCTCTGTTGACATTTGCACAAACTACAAAAGCAGTTGCAGTGAGAGATTCCTTCAGAAAAATGGTGCTGCAGTGCTATCTTTAAAAACTGAGAAAGAATGACAATACTCTAGGGATCTAGAAAACAGATACAGACATTTGCACACTAAGTATAGATATACCTTTGTTTAACCAAATGATCTCTCATTTCAAATAATTTCCTCTAGTCAAACAGTTCCAACGCCACCTCACCTGACCAGATGGAAGGATGCAAAACATCTTTCTACCAAGTTTTACCTCCTTGTCATCTGATTCTTCTAGGATCTAATTAGCCCTTGTGTGGATATAAAAAGGGTAGCATGCACATAGGCTGACAAAAGACAGAAAAAAGGAATGATCTTATTTTTAAAAGAGGGAACAATCTACGCAGCTCAAATGAAGACAATATGTAAAATCAGTTCTTCACTTTTGAACACCTCTAGAATTTTGGAGACAACCAAAATCTGCACAGAACCATAACACAGCTAAGGAATTTACTTCATCTCATGACTGATCTAGTTTTTCCTCTTCTACTGCTCCAGCTTTCTTATCAGGTTTCCATGTGTCCGTTTCACTTTTTAAAACTCCTGTTGTTTGAATTAAACACCACACGCCTAAAAACTGTTTTTCTTATGACATGAAAAAAACACCAACAGAAAAAAATATGTTTCTCTATATCCATTTGCTTCTAAGATACTTCTTAATCTTTGCAATGGTTCTCTTCTAATCCAAAACCCTTGAGGCATTTTAGAAGGTAAATGAGTGATTAGAGGCATTCCTGCTGTAATTTATATGCTTTGTAAACCCTAATTGTTCTGAGTCAAATATTTCATTTTTCCTAAAGTGCCAAGTTTAGTAGGCTTCAAGGCGCACAGCAAGATGTATCCAATTGGTCAGACTTTAATAGATTCTGGCCCACTTTGGTGTGTGTTTTCCTTCATACTTTAAAGTATGAGATTTCAGTTGTTGGGGAAAAAAATAATATTTTCAATTGCTAACAGAAAAATGCTTTTCATCAAAATGAAAATTACATTTTGAATTTAAAAAAAATCTTGAACAGCTCTAATGTTAAGTCATTTCCTGAGGTCATTTTAGATGCTTCTAAAACTTGATCTATCTTACAGCAAAGATGAAAGAATACAAATATTAGCTCCAGTAATTTGCTATTAAACTGTAAAGCAAACAAAACAAAACCAGTGGCATACATAAAACGTATGTCACAGATTCACTGAATTGCACAACGGTGCAGCATAATATGGGGGTTTCAGTGGCACTTGCTTGGAATGATTCATAAGAGCTCACATATAGCTACTTATGAATAACATGGCCATTTTAAACTCCGAGCTAATAAAAAGCTTCATACTTTGTCATCATGCGCTGTACATATTCACGCGCAAATGAGTAAGGAGAAAACTCTGCAGGCACGATAAAACCATGCAAGTCAGCAACACTAGGTGGTGGCTGTACAGCAAGAAAGAACTAGTTTGAATGGAAGAAATGTACATACAATTTATGCATGCAAGCATATACTATGTATAGAGAGGTGAAATAGGCATATCTCAAACTAATATGCAGGAAATGCATATGATTTAACCTTTTGCTTTAGGTACAATATACTTTTATTTCTAACTACTGAGCAGCTGAAATCTTGTTTCCTCAGCCCAACGTAATTTCGTGCTTAATTTACAGAAAGAGAATACCCAAGGACTGTCTGAAGGGGGAGAAAATATGCATAGTATAACATTAGTAGAGGGACCTGCTACTCTGTTGTTTGGCAAGCAGAGGGGCCTGTATAGTTTCTACCCTTCAATGCATCAGAGTAAGATTCCAGCAAAAACACATGTTAAGGGGGGGAAGAAGGGAGGGCTGGGTGTTCAGCTGAATGAACTTACTGTTACCTTTTTTTTCTAACATAAGTCTTCTTTTTCCTGATACTGTCTGAATTTGAAACATCTAATTTAATCCATTGAAGGGCCCCGTCTTCCTTTTATTTCCTGTCTGTACTGGAGCAGTCGCCTGTTTCAATTATGACTTTCTCCAGCTCCTACATTTTTCGTGCTCCAGCTGGCTCAAAGAGCACTTCCTTGGAAGGTAAAATGCACTAACTGTGCTGATCGGAGACTGATAGCTGGAAAGCCACAAAGCTGAGCTGATAAGAGGAGGGGTTAACCGAAAAAAAACCCCAACAAAAAAACCCCAACCCCCCCAACACAATTTTGAGCCTAAACAAAAGGATATTATATAGCGGCATGTTCAATTAAGGCCCCATTTAAGATATATATACATAGAAGTGCAGACTGCTTACATAAATTCATACTTTTATGGTAAATTTCATCCACTCCTATGCATGTGTGTTAAATGTTTCTTCCCTGCTTTTCAGTCAGTTAGTGCTGACTGGGGACTAACTCAGTGCAATTATTTCAAAGAACAGGATTGTGGGATTGATATGGCACTACTGCAAAGCCCTTTCCAGCTAAAAATAAGATTGTTTTGTAGTCAAGACGGCAAAAAAAAAAAAAAAGAAAAAAAAGTCTCTGGGCTGTAAACACCAGTGAATGTATTTTTTTCTGCTTTATGAAAACCACAAATCTTTTTTTTCCCCTTTCCTTCTTACTCACAGGGCAGTTTAATTACAGTTTAATCTCTTTCAGTAAGCACCCCTTGAGACCTTATTGTCCAAGTACTGTATTATCAAGGCTACAGCTACAATTTACTGCAGTAGGTGGGGGCTCCCTTTAGGAAGGCCAGAAGGTACCAAAGAAGTCAAAAAAAAAAAAAAAAGGAATAAAGCAAAAGTAGTTCAGTTACTTTATTACTAACTAACAGTGCAAAGCTTTACTGGACCCTAGAGGTACTAGTTCAATAATTAGAGAAACACTGCAGAGGCAATGGCCAACACTCCCCCTCTCTAACACTCTTGCATCAGTAAATCTGAATGAAAACTTGAAGTTAACAAAGTTGTTCAGTGCTACAGTTGCTGTGGCAGCCTAGATACATGGGGGTGGGGGAGGCAAGGGAAGAACTTAGTGAAGAAAAGCAGGTTGTTAGGTGTGAAATGCAAAACGTAGATATTTTGGTTTATAGGGCAGTATTGAAAATATGCAGGAACTAGTAATTTAAAGAAAAAAAACCCCTACAGACCTTTGCCAGCTTCATTTTCAAATGAATTTGAAAGTATTTCCCTGAGATGTGAGAATGACTTTGGGTGTAGAAAACCAAACTTTATTCAAGCTAGCAACGTGGAGGACATCATAACAGCTAGTGTCTCCTGCTGTTTATACTGGTACAAGCACTCTGAAACAAATGCAGCTGAGAAGAGAACTGGTCCAGTATGAAACCACTCATGCTATTGAGGAGAGCATAGCTGCCTGATCTTTCAGGTAGGGTTTAACCCAAAATTTGCATAGGCAATCAAATTATATCCCAGGCACACAGCACATAAACATGGTGTAGTGAAATCTAAGTGATGCATTACTAATATCCAGGAATGATATTTTTCCAATTACTTTTTGTTAAAAAACCCAACTCCACTGTCCCCCGTCTGCTCTCTCACAACTGTTTACTGCACATGGCAGGAACTTGTTGCCAAGCGCACAGATATGATACGGTATGTAGACAGTGACCTAAAGGGAATATTTATTTCTGTGCAGTGTAGTAGGTTATGGTTACAGCTATCAAGCTGTTTCAGTCACTGATTTATTCACCCAGAAGGATAGATACAATATTTTTCTAAATCTGTTTCCTATTAACTTTTCCTCCCCCCTGCCATGGCCACCCCCCTTCAAGATTCCTAAAATGGATGAAGTCTCTTCTTTTCTCAGCCACAAACCAAGGTATACTGTACATAAGAAGTCCCTCATCCTTGAGGCAATGATCAAGGAACAGGATATCCTGGTTAATACTAATGTGGGAAGAAGGTTTGCTCATTCTCACAGACTTTTCAACCCACTGGTGCCTTCTGAACCAACCTAAGGCACGCTTTCCTTCTCTTCTCTGGGGGGGGGGGAGGGGGGGAAGAAAAAAGAGGCAGAGATTATTTCAAAAGCTAAATCTGCCACGGGACGAGGCAGCAGGGCGCTGCAGACGCGTGCTCTGTAACAGGCGACACCACGTTGGGCAGCAGCGAAGAGCCACGTCGCAAGCGCCGCATGTTTCCAAAGAGCCATGCTTTCTGAGCCTGCACCACTTCTGGGCAGAACTACGTTTTGAAGCAAATATTACTAAAAGTAATAACAGCAGCCATGACAACAGAAGATATTCCAAAATCTGGTTGCAGAATGTGGAGAAGCTCCCAAACAACCTGCAATTGCAGGTGACAACCCGCCCCCCCCCCCCCCCCCCCCCCAAAAAAAAAAAAAAAAAAACAAACCAAAAAACCAACCCGCAGAAATAGTGAGCGATCTTCTAGCCTCTCTGCTATTTCTCACACACAGAACTGGCCTCTCAAGAATGGAAAAGCAATCTATGCAAAGAAAAGTCAGTAGTACACACCAGTGCAAACTACCCATTTTGACACACACAAACACACACCTCACTCTTTCAATATCCACTATGCTGTTGTCTCCTAACTTCTGTTAAATTAGCATCAATTAAGACAGACATTGAGGAGATAAGGTTTTTAATAACTACTTTTATTTCCCAGAGCAAATGTTAATGCAAGTGGCACAACACCTTGTTCTTCTAATTTGTTTTAAGGCATTATGCAAAGAACAAGATCTAATCAATGACGAACATGTTAGCCACATGAATAACTGAGCAGCCTTTGGTCTTACTCATCTTTAACACATATGATACTGGTGGGCCTTGGTTATGCTTGTTTTATATTAGTATAATCTCACTAATTGAAGGGGAAATAACCCTGATTTATATCCATATGAGTCAGGAGGGCAACAAGAACCACAATCATTTAATCATTAAAAAAAATAACAAACAGAAAAGCTTTTCCTGCTAGATACAAATCACTGTGAAAGAAATAAAGCCAAACTTATTTACCTACACACACAACTATGAACTCATGCAATGAGACTGTATTAAATCCCTACAGTGTTACAAGACTTCCTTCTAGCAAGTCAAACAACTTTAATAGGAGAATTCTGTCAGGGAAAGAAAGGAATTAAACCTCCACAATCAGTTCAGGAACAGCACTGAATTCATTCTTGCTTATCGCAGGGTGATTTTGCACCAGCAATTTTTTTTGTCCTCAATGCTATTTTCTGAGATTATTTTTAGGCTGGTGTAAACCATTAATATTTCAGCCATTTTCCTCACTGCCTGGGCTTACTAAATACCATGCCTCATAAAGCAGGGATTTAAATCTTCCCAGAATAAATGCATTTTATTTCTCGTGCTGCCCCCTCCTTCCCCGCCCAAGGTTTCTACTATAAATGGTTGGTTACAGCCCAATCAAGAGCATAAAAGCAATTGAATAAATAAAACCATGAAGTAAGTGTAAAATATTAGTGTCCAGACATGCAAGATGTATGCAGGTACTATGAAACTTCCACAGCTGTATGGCCCTGGAGTTCATGTGGTGCCACAGGCTTAACAAGACCCGCTACCAATAAGAGTTTTATTTGCTTAATAAATTACATTCAAAAGCACAATAGTCCAGGCTCTTAGCTGTAAAATTGCCAAATATTGTCAGTGACTGCTCTCTGGTTATAAATAGTAAAATAATGTACAACTCATTAGATTTTTGATTCCCTATGCAATTCTTTCTAACCATTACACAGAAACATAAAAAGTGACTCTACATGACATTTTATAGAGGTTATAAATTGCTATGGGGAGATGACATGGGATAAATTTGTAGGCAGGGTGAAAGGGACCCAGCCAAACGAAATATGTAAATTAAGAGTTCGGGCAAAGTGTGGACTATATGAAACAATACTGAAATCATAAAGATAGACAGATAAGGATTAACTACAGCAAAAAGAGGTTTACACTGATGGAAAAAACACTAATAGACCTCTCCACTGAAGACGGATAAGTTAACTGTGCCTGGTAGTATATAAAAATCTTAAAATCAAATCCATTTCAAGTAACTTTAATGTCCAAAGTAAGATTAATTAAACCTGGAGAAGCATTGTACAATAGCCATCTCATTTAGATGAGCCAAAGTTGCAGGATTTTCTATTTACTTTTCAAGATGAGTTTTGGCAGCTCTACAATAATTTTACTGGACCGTAGGGAAGATAAATGTTTCACTGGACAATGTTCCCAGAAAATTAAAAAAGTTCCTTATTTCTTTTTAAATAAAGGAACGGAGAGTTTTTTTTGGGGTTTTTTTTTTGTTTTGTTTTGTTTTTTTTTTTTTTTTTAAAAAAGACACACATAACAATGCTTTTGTATTATGCATTTGCATACTTAATCAACATATGACAAAATACTTTGAAACTGCCCAACACAGGCTTGCAGGACTCATCACAGTATTTCCTTTTAGCATTAGGAAATTAGGCAGAGAAGCTGTTCCTTCACCACATATCTCAGTCTCCTTGAGTGACACTAACATTCAGAGGATGCTGCACAGCAATTCTTGCAATCTTGTGAAATTCTGGGTGCTTTTCACAGGCTAGAATTGCCTCAGCTCCCGGGATGAAATCCTGAGCCCGTGATCATTCTCTCACACCTTAATGGAGGTCAAAGTCAGCAGGGGCATATCCATGAGGTTCGACAGGAATGGGATTTCACCTCAACAGTTGAGGCACTCAAGTCACTTGCAGTGTCAAGTGCTGAGGCTGGTGTGTTTTGTTCTCACTGGATATTAAATTGAGTTAATAAAATGCAAAGCTTCCCAGAGCAGCAACTATATTGTCTCCCATGCTTCTCACAGAGACTTTCAAAAAAGAGGTTTTGCCTGCTCCATCTGTACAGTATTAAAGCCCTCTTTGCTAGGACTGAAGTTGGCATCTCCTCTCTGAATGACTCCACATCCCCAGTGCTATGCAATAAACGTGCACCTGAACATCTTGGTATTTACATTTCACTGCTGGGACAGTATCTAGCAAACATCTCTCCACTAAAAAATGTGCCAATTCTTTTGGACAAAAACCATGGTAAAAAAGCGGAAGATATTTTGACAATCTCATTCACAACAAAAGCCTTCCTCAACTAACATCATTATAGCTGTAGTGGTATAAGAATAAAGCAAGATAAAGTTTTTAGGGAGAAGCTATAGATTTTATGAAGCCAAATGATACAATCTGGAAAAAACCCACTCTAATATTTTCATGCATACAAGCCTTTTTCAGGTCTTGATCTACTTGAGTTAGTGCAATAAATGGTACTACCTCGTCCTCACAAACTACACCTCATCTGCAAGCTTTCAAACAAATACACTTTCTCACGCACTCTCCTCCTTTCTTAAATAGGGGGAAAATGCCTCACAACACCCAACGTTTCCCTCTGATAAGTTAACATGGCACAGGAAAAGTGCTCCCAGTGCAATCGCAGCAGCAGGGTAGTCCAGTGGCAGAACATCAGGCTGAATGTCAGGAGACTTTGTCCTATGTGTAGCCCTGCCATGATTTGACCTTTGGTACCTTTCTAACCATTCCCTCTTTCATCTTTATCTGGCCTGTCTATAACAGATTGACAGTCCTTTGGGGCAGAGACTACTCTCTTCCTACATATTTGTGTAGTGCCTAACACAAAGGAATCCCAATCTGCTTTTAGCACTGTGCAAACACACAACAAAAAATGCAGCTTCTTCCTCTGGGACCTTGCAATCTCAGGCAAGAGACAACAGAGAGATACATCAAACAGATGAAAAACACAAGTTAACTCAGAGCTCCAAGTGGTCTGTCTGAAAAGCAGAAGGCTCTCCACCAGTGGCGATTTTTCTATACTCTCTAAGTCAAAATAAACCAACTTTATGGTAGAATAAATGGGATCCCTTCTCAGGAGACTTCTATTGCTTATAAGTTTGCATAGTGGAACTCCAAACCTGAAAATAGGATATGGCCAGTCTTTTTCCATTTGAGCAGTTTAGTTCCAGCTTTACCTTGTACTTTGTTGGCGGTTGTTTTCATCTCTTGTCTCTTAGATCTAATCTTCTGAGAACAGACTATCCTGTTGTACATATATTGTGCCCATAGACCAGAGATCCTGGACTAGGAGATATGTCCCAAAGTACTACCTCAACAGAAAAAGGAAAAGACTAGAGTTTATAAACAAGCTCAGTGAAATACCAACAACTGTTCTTGTCTATATGTATGTGATAGGGGAACTTGATCGGCTTTGTGTCATCTGAAAGCAGACACACAAGCATTTGAATTCCCTGTGAGCTACAATGGCTAACTAAAGAAGTTTAGAAAGCCCAAGATATCTGACAAAGGAGCTCATGGGGAATGTATGATAGATTTATGCTAAGAAAAAAAACCCTGGAAAAATATCTGGTGTGAGCTGGGACATTTCCTATGCTTACACACATGCCATGAATCCCAGCTGAGTCAAGGGCAGCAATAATGGCATTTCTGAGGGAAGAATTTTGCAACCTCCTAGTCGGCTAACATTTTTTTCATGTCCGAATGAATTGGATCCTGTCACACTAAGACCTCAAAAAATCAGGACCTTGTAGAGCTTGCTAACTGATGTCTCTCTCATTCATGAAAAGTGTAATCTGCTGGGCCAGTAAAGAGCTATAAATATAATTTTTACCCTGCTTCTTTTTCATATTCCTGGCCCCTGGCCACCTGGATTTGAATAAATCCATCACCGGAAGATTCCACATGTTTGCTATTTGAGCAAACATCTGTTGGTTAAGCTGCTGTTCCCTTGGGAGTATGGCCTGGCTGCTCCACCAGTCAGTTTGGTGGCTTGGTTTCCCTTGTATGCAAATGCACGTTGTTTTTATTAGCTTGTTCCTCTTCTCTCCAGTTATGGCTGAATCCATGTTGCGTTCTGACATCAGCTCAAATGCTTGGTGCCCTTTTATTGCGCTGCTTAGCTCAGTCGTACTACCCTTTTGGAGCATTGCTAGCTTGCTGATTGTCCTACTAAGGACTTCACTGACAATTATTTTTCAATCAAGTATTTTCTGAAGGATTTTTTTTTTTTTTAATGTCAGGGAATGGTCTAGACTTCTCCCCTCTTCTGTTTCTCCACCTTCCTTTTTGTTTCACTTGAGGCTTTTCCACCGTATTATCTTTCTGCTCCTTCCTTTACTTTCCTCATAGCCTAGCCTCTCACTAACCATCTCCCACCATCTAAAATAATTGGTAATAAAATATGTAAGAGTTGATCACAAAATCAACAGTTGTATAACAAATCCCGAATGAAACGCACACACACAAAAGACCTATATACGTCTTTTTGAGCCATAGCTTCAGGCAGTTTGCAGACCCAGGAAGACAGTGTGGAATCAGTTATAGGCTGTGCATTCATGAGTCATATCACCGGTCTAGACACCACTGCTTTAAACTTTCCTTTGAGGATTCAGCTGTCTACGAATGAAGTTAGTCTCTGTGTACAGGGCAATACCAGGCAGACATAGCACAGAGATTTGTACTGTTTTTCTGGTAAAAGAGCTAGAGTCCAGTGAGAAGAAAATGCTAATTTTATTCTTCAGACTGATTCTGTCTTCTCTTTTACTGAATAATCTATATTTACTGTCAACACCCAATTTTTTCCCCTACCCATTCTATCTTTTTCACATATGCTTGCCTGTTTGAGAAAGCTCTTGCGCAGAGGATTACAACCAAGTTTCTAAGAATGAAATACCTAGAACACCTTGTTTCAGACAATGAATCCTCTATCTCCAATTACTCAGCATGATTTTCAGGTTTAGAAACAAGCTGGAACATTTGCACATTAGAACTGGTTTGAAAGTACTGAGATTGCCTTAAGTGAAGAGAAATTTTTAAAAATGTGATTTTTCTCTTAATGGGGTTTTCATAATTTCAAGGCAAAAACATTATTAGTTCTCAGAGCTGCTTCTATTTTATTTTAAAAAGCAGTGATGGCCCCCTTCTGATGACATCTGGAAGGGAGGAGTCCTCACAACAGGAGTCCCTGAGGGTCCTCAGATCAGCCTGCATGGGAGCAGTTGCAAGATAAAGGCCAGTAGTACTGAATGCAGAATTTGCTCCATCAATCAGTTTATGAAAACAAACTCTTATTTGAGCTTGAGGCGGCCAAAGAGCAGGATTTTATCTCTGTTGAAGAACGATTCTTCTGTTTGTAAATTTTTTGTAGTAGAGGAAAATCTGAAGGAAGGTCAGTCAACTAACTTCAGTTTCCCTTTTATTTTTCCTTCTACTTGCAAAAATTTAGCTTCTGGGTTTCTCAGGAGGGAGAAGCAAACCAGGGAAAAAAATTCCACCAAGTATTGACTCAGGGTTCACATTTCCTCCAGCTATCAGAAGACATCTGGTAGTAGCCTGGAAAAGAGAGCTCGTGCATCTGTGTGAAGACTGAAGCAAGCATCTCCGAGACACGTGTGTCCCGTTGAGAAGGATGCTTCCCCACATGATTCCTCAGATTCATGCCCTAATCTGCTGTTCAGCAGGGAGGGAGCTGTATCCAACTTCAGCTAACGTCTGCTTGTCACAGTTTTCATATAAGGAACCAACAGCTTTGGCTTTCTGGAGGCGCCCCACATTTCCTCTTCTTCATGTTAAGTTGCTTTTTGGCAAAAGGTCATATGACGGAGGAGAAGACAGCACATGAACCAGACAATTAGCTGAATCCCAGAACTGACTGAGCAGGCAAAAATGAAATCAGAAGTCCTCACCACCAGCAATGCGTTTTGCGAGCTGAGTTGTCCATTAAGCACTGTGGCCATCTGGGCTAAACTGCAAGGAGTGCTTACTGCCAGCTGGCCTTGTCATCACTTTCCCTCTGCAGGCCACGGGCTGTGCAGCCGGAGGAACAGACAGATGATAAATTGCGAAAAGAATTAGAGGACCTGTTGTCCCAGCAATTGAATTTTTCAGACCAAATAAATGGACATTTTTCTCTTTGAAGGAAGCAAGGCAGCACATCTGCTTCAACCTAAGAGCAAGAATAACTGGGGAAATCTCACACCCTCACCACGCATACGTGGTGTGAAGGGAAGGGGGGTGCACCTATCAATCAAATGCAGCTGTCTCTGCTGAGGGCGAGAAGCTCCGATGGCTGGCTCAAGGAGTCTTTTTCTAAATTTGTACTAGATCTTATACTATTTTAAATAAGACCACTGTGGCCTTGTGAGTTGAGCAGCTTTAAACCTGTTTGGCAACGTCTTCCCCCTCCACCCATGTAGGGCCAGACCCAGCAAAGCATTTCTGCTTGCCCTTCTCTTTAAAGGTCTCATATAGGTCCTTTGAACTCAGCAGACTATTCTTGTGCTTAAATGCTTTGCCAAACACCAGCTGGAACAGCACCAGCTCAGCACTGATACGATCCTCCAAGGGCTGCATGGGGTGTAAGTGTACCTTGCCTGTTGGCATTACATTAGATGGACTCCTAGTCATCCCTACCAACATGAGAAGTCAGAAGGAAGTCAGAAGATGAGCACCTAATTTTAAGGGCTGCAGTTATACGTGCTTAATTGGCCACTACTCACACTACACCTTACACCGCTGTCAGACTGCTATTTTTTTGCCCAGACTTCTTTCTCCAAAAATGCTTTGGCAGAAAAGCTCGCAGGATGGAAAGAGACACAGAAGCAGCGGAGCCAAACTCCTAGAATCCAAATTCCTAAAAGGTGTGTTATGGAGTGAAATCTTAGAATAACGAATGAGCATGGCTGCTTTGGAGATATTTCCCCACAGCTTGAAACGGAGATGTGGGAATGTCTACGCTTGTACTCAAGCTGTTTGCATGTACATTTAGTAGAACTCTAATATTCATCACTCGGCAGAAATTGGGCTGATATTAAAGCAAATATTTCAAGAGAAGATTTATGCCCAAATCTGCTTCTACTTAAATTGTTTCTAAAATATGAGTTCATTCACCACGTGCCTAAAGCAAGGACCAAAATGAAACAGCTGGTGCATGGACCAGAGGAGAGAGAAGCACATGCTCGATGAGATGTGCTGCATCAGCAGTCTTTTATATATGACTCTGCACTAGTGAGTGCTTTGCTGCAGACCTGACACCAGTGGTGTAAATTCAGGTTGCTTCTGCTCCTCTGATTTCATTAGAAGGTGAGACGGGAGGCCAGGGAGCACAGGAGGAAGGTGCCGCCATCAGCCCCTCCTGCCACTGGAGCATAGCGAATTCTGGCCAGAAAGATTCATATCCATTGCGAAATGACGGACTTTCTCATGCTTCCAGCTGAAATTGATGTGAATGATTTCATCCCCAACAAGCCTTGTTCACTCAAAACGAGTAGAAATCACCTCATAACTCCCTTGCAGTGGTGAGATTTACAAAAGAGACATAAAACATGCATACGGTGCCAGGTTCTTATTCATTTAAGCAGGACTTAAACCCAGCAAATGGTCCCAGTAAGTTCAGGGGGCTGCTCGCAGAGCAAGGCACATCACGGGACAAGGAACTTGTTTCACTTCTTGCCTTAACTTTTGCACTGTTTGATTATGCACAGCACCCCTCCCCATGCACACCACTGGTAAATCACTGGCTGATTCATCAGATGTGCGTGCCTTTCTACTATCTTTTATAATTATTCTCCTCATAACATCCACCACCACCAAAGTTTTTCCAGGTTACAAGTTAACCACCTGCTGAGTGACCAAAATGCTGGCCCAACACTTCAAACACATTCCATTACTTTCATATGTGAGTAATTTTATGCTCAGGAATAATGTCACATGAGTCATAATATCTTCTGAATTCACTGTCTGAAGGATCAGAGCCCAGGAGTATCCTCAAGTTCAACAGTTGCCATCTTTCCCTCTCAAAGAAAAAAAAAGAAAAGAATGCACTGCCTGTTTGCCTTTTTCATGAGGTAAGATGGGCAGAAATACTGGGGTTTTTGTATTTGACATGTAAGTCATAACAAGAAAAATTTACTTTGTACTTGGAAAATGTTCCCCTTGTTTACAAGGATAAAAAGTCTCCACAAAGAGCAAATTTGATTGCTTTTCTTTAGCAACATAAAACTCAACTCAGTTTCACATATTAACACAGAAGCAATTTTTCAAATTAATTCAGACAAGCTTTTAACTTGTAAGTTATTTTGGCATTTTAATGGAAAAAATTAATAAAATCATAATATAAAATACTGCAAAATCAGCACTATGCATGCTTGTAACGACCTTTATTTATTGATTTTTTTTTATTTACTGTAACTTATTTGACAAGCTGGAATAGATCTTACCCTATCTAAACTCCAGTAGATGTAGCTGATACTTCCTTCTAAAGAATTACTCTGCTGGTAGGCATCTTCTCTAAACACACAAATATTCAGTGTTATTTCCAGACCCTTACAGTCCAGACCCTTCAGTACAAGCTGTACTGAAAATTTCAGAGCAGTAGTGAGAAACTGCAATTAATGGGAAAAAAAAATAATTAGTATTGTTCATGTGAGAAAACCATTCCAGCATGACCTGCCCTGGCTCTGACTCAAGTAAATCTTCAAATATGCAGTTAAGTACAAGCACAGATGTTGCAAATAGGAAAGGGGTAGGCTACCCCAAGAGAAATGAATAAACTCTGCATTGCCCAAAATTAGAAGCGCATGGACTCTTTTCACCTGCATTTGCCCTGATCTACACCATTGCAAATACAGAAGCTGACTACCTGGGTCTCCAAGCCAGCCAAGTCTCTGTAAATCAGAGGGCCAAGTTGGCCAGCAGACCATCATAAGAAAGCTTCAAGGTTTAGGGACGCAGTCACAATGACAGCCTGTGCTATAGAAACCACATTCTATTTGTAGTCAAAACGACTACACAGCAGCCATTCCTTGCAGAAGTTATTCTGTTCCTGGCAAAATTATGCTGTTACCTGGAAAAAAGATATGACTTATAAGTTCATTAGCCGCACATTCTTTTTAATATCTCCTTGACGAGTAGTAATGACAATATTAATAGTTATAATTAACTTAGTTACAGGATCCAAAGCAGTCTCCTAAATCAATCATCTGGAATACACCTCACTGCTTAGTTCAAATAGGTCTGGACTTCTTCAAATAGAGAGGGCTTAAAAAAATCTGCTTCTTTGTAATGTGTACTACCTTAAACCAAAACAGTTTTCCTTAAAGATTTGTTTTCTTCTCTTTCACCACAAAATGCACAACACAACCTGACAAAAGGAAGACTCCCCTGCCTAGGATAATGACTTGTTATTCAAATCTTCTGAACCAAGCTGCAAGTGGGCCTGCCAGGGATGAGAAAATAAATTGCCAATTCTAATGCCCTTGAAACAATCTTTTTTCCCATTTCATTTCCTCAACTTAAATTAATTAAATATTTCAAGAGATATACACTTCTAAATTCAACACAAAATAAAAGCATTTGAGTAATGTTCCTTGCATACTGGCTAAAGACTCTGCAAGAGGCAACGTGCTTCAGAGAGAAGTTATGGTTTACTCTGACACTGGCAATTGAAACAATATCCAAAAAACATGATAATTACAAATGAAAGTTCATTACAGACATTTTATTTGTAGTATAACTGCATAACTTCTTCTGCCCATTTTTGGATAAAGTTCTTACAAGCCGACATTTACCAATAGCCCCAGCAGGCACACCTAATTGGCCCTAATACTCAGCTGTGTTGTTGGCTTTGTGTCCGAAGGCGATGACGTTTCCGTCCAGTGGATGCTTCCAAACTTTTACAGCAGGCCACAGGTTCCAGTCTGGCACTGACTGATAACTAGACAGTTGTGTGAGACAGACACACTGGAAGTTGTTTACGATGATGCTAACAAACCCTGGCCCAAACATACACGAGGTTCTAGAGGAGGCACAAGCAAGGAGGTTTAAAGTCATGCTTGTGGCAAACCTGGAAGAAAGGCAGCGTACCAAAACACTTCCTGTTTCTCAGGGCATCTGTCTCCAAGGCAGAATCCACCTTCCTGTTAACCAATGTACCTTTAATAGGCTGAATAAAAATGTTGGTATCACGCGTTCCAGATGTAAGACAACACTAACGTGCCAATGCTGTGATGCAAGCCTGACTGACCTTTTAAGAAATGCTGGGAGGACATGGGATGACTAAATGCCTATCTGGCATTCTTTCCCTTAAAGCTAAAAAAGACCTTCCAATAGAAACGAACTTCTGATCAAATTTAACGACCAGCTGCAGCCACGCTTTACCTAAGAGAGAAAATAAGACGTATTTGGAAATAACGTAATTTGTCTAGATGTAGCATTTTAATGCTGCCAGTTCCCAGGGTTTTCCTAAATTAAATGATTAAATTAAATGATTGCTCTAGAAAGCTTTCCCAAAGATTTCCATCTTATCAACAAGCAATGGAAAAAGAAAGTATGCACAAGAACTTTTCTTTTTCTCCCACTTAGGTGTCAGTGGATGAAGAGAGCTTTTTGTGACCATCTAGAAAACTCCCTTACTACTATTCTTTGCAGAGATGTTACAAATACTTTTGATGATTGTCCTGTAGCTGCTACTGTGCCCTTGTCTCCTTCATTTATTGTCTGCATCTACTTGTGTTTTTATTCCTTGCTTGTAAACTTTCTAGAGTGTGTTTGTC
Organism: Fregata magnificens; assembly: GCA_013389945.1. Classification (NCBI taxonomy): domain Eukaryota; kingdom Metazoa; phylum Chordata; class Aves; order Suliformes; family Fregatidae; genus Fregata; species Fregata magnificens. The sequence continues at coordinate 123,273 of WAAD01002297.1, forward strand.
CTTTTGTACGGAGTTTAACAGTGCAAATAATGGAATTCTGGTCCAGGAATGGGTTCCCAATACAACTGCAAAACTAATAAAATAGGTCGACTGACTAGAATAGTGATCTGAACAAAGTTATCTCCATGTCCAGGGGGTGGCCCATCAGATCCAGGTCATGCAGCAAAAATCCAGATTAAATATTTTGAAAGTTAAAAATTTTGCAATTTATAGAAAAATAAAAAATCTGAATGGGAGGGGCCTTCCGAAGTACAGCCCTGTTTTTCAAAAATGCATGTCCCAGGGGATCACCAATATTACATTGTCCCTGATAGAGCCAAATTTACATGTAGTCAGAGCGCAGTGGATCAGAGATGATGGTGATGAGGTTGACAACAGCTGTAGTAGTAGTGGGAACTTGATGATCAGGCTAGGAAAATGGATGGGGCAGCAGGGAGGAGAGAAGGGGGATATGCAGAAGATGCAGCAGGAAAAGAACTACATATTCTTGATAAAAACAACAAAAGTCAGACTTCATAGACTATAAAAGACTTTGTGAGAAAGTAAGAGAGGTAATTGTTCACATTCCAAACGTTTTGATATATAAACTGCACAACCATCGCCCATGAATAGCCCAGCTGTTAACAATTTTTTTTTTCTTTTTTTTTTTTTCCAAGATAATAATCAAGCTTCATGCCAAGCAACTTTTCTCTAAGTGAATGATATTTTGAAAGTCTGGTCAAAACATAGCTGTGACATAATAAGTTTTTAAAGAGTGCAAGTGACTCTGAAAAGATCCCAGCCTGAGTTTGAAAGAAGACCCAGTTTATAACCCAATTAGGAAGAAAGCACTTTCAGGCTTTCACTCTAGTGGAATTCTCAGAGAGTCTCCCAAAAAAGCCAGTCCTGCATGCACATCTGTTTCCAGTGCGATGCTGGTATGCAAACTATTGTCTATTGGAAGTGTGTTGTGGTAACGTTTGCCAGGGTTAAAGACTGGGTCAATTTGATCAAGAAGCTAAAATTAGCTTCTGTGTGTTTTCCTGAAAAGAAAAAAAAAAAATACTGTAAAGCTCTTTGTTTTCCTTCAAGTCTTGTTCTCAGATTTCTGTTCAGCTGTGTGAACTACCATAAAGCAGATGGTTCCAAAACCTACTTCTTCCTTACTTGTTCTTTTTAATTGAGGCAACAACAGCAGCAGCCATTAGCTTCTACAGAACTGAACAGTCTGATTCCATATTTCATTCATCACAAGAGTTTAAAACTCACTAAGGCACTCAAAATCCCTACAGTAAGACAGATGCAAGGAAAAAAATTTGTCTAGTGAAACTAAAACAAAAGGAATAATTCTAGCTACTAAGAGAATTTAGAAAAAAACCTTTTACATTTCTGACAATGATAAAATTGCATGTTTCTGGAAATGTTTTAGTGCTTTTTCTTTTAGTCACACGCACCTTTAACTAACCATCACTTGTATCTGCTGTATTACACTCATACACAGGAACATTTTTATGTCTATTTTCATAAGAAACACAACAGCTAATTTATTCTTAAAGCACCTAATTAAAGGAAACTTCTTTATATGGAAATATTTACTAAATTAAATGCTGGTAACACTGCCTATTTATGAAAGCTTTTAATTAAAAATATTTAAATTACTTAGAGGTGGAAAAACCATATTAAAAAAAAAATCACACTAAAACTGTACTGGTCATAGATCATTGGGTTCAATCTTTATTGACCTCAGAATAGCAGGTTCAGTTTGGAAAGAGGATCCCTCTTCCCCAGAAAGTAAAAAAAAAAAAAAAAAAAAAAAAAAAAGGAGGAAAAATAATCTTCACACACTCTCTAAGTGAGGCTTCTACAATGGAAGCAATTTAAATGTTCATTTTAAAACATTATAAAGACAAAGACATAAGGATGAGAACATACAATAGAAAAGCCCGGAAAAAAAAGTCAGCAAAGGCTATGATCCTGCAAATAATGTCACATGAATACTTTGGTAACTGTGAATAATTACAAGAACTCTAGTGGTAATTACTTTACATGTGTAAATATTTGTAAGTTTGGCACATCAATGCACAGAGTATAACAGTAAAAAGTTACTGTAAATACTTATTTATTGGTTGGAATTTCTGTAAATTAGGAGACAACGACTTGATTCTCTAGGGTATGCCATCTTAAAGCAATTGCTCTTTAAACTGGCTTGAAATTTGTCAATATTGATGGCCACAAAGGCCCAGGATATCAGACTTACACCATCAGAAAGATCAAAGAGTTCTTACTTCGGTTCTGGGAAATAAAGAAATTACTGGAAATGTCTTTTGTTTCAGCCGCACTGTACAAAGCAGCCTGAGACCAACACTGTTTCTTTGCTGTGGATTCTCTTCTATCCACAGAAATCTCCCTTCTTTTACTAAAGACAACCTAATCTTTTAACACTTAAAAATTGATAGATCCTCATAAGGCAGTGTGGAATTACATGTTTATTTCTGAATAAGCAGTAATTTTAGAACTTAGCACTAAAATGGCAAAATGAGAAAAATGCTAGCTTGACGTATTGTCAGTGTTCAACAGGCTACCTTGAATTTAATGAATATGTTTTCTGTTTAATCAGCTATAGATGCAGGACCAAACTGAAGTTAGCTGAGCAGAAGAGAGGTCTTTTTGAAGATAGTATGCTTATTAACAGGTCTTTGATTATCTTTGTCTTTGCATTAACTGCACACATTGGCCTACTTCTGCACTTCTGTTGTTCCAAGTACAGACTTGTCCTCACACACACACAAAATATTTCTATAAACTTTCCTCTAGTCCTTCAAAATTTGCAGGAATTCTCTTTTAAAGAGAGAAAGCTTAACAGGCAAGAAGTTAACATCTATATTTTCTGGCTTTTCAAACTGTATATGCTGCGTTTTCCTATTTTTTAATCTTTTACTCTACTTTATGGATATCTAAATCTAGTGTACAGGAGTGATATACTATATATGTTACCTTCATCATCCTTGAAAAGAGAATTTAAAAAAAAAAACAAACACATGTACACACATCCTAGATTTTCAGATCTATTCCAATAAACCGGACTGAGAAAAGTTTACTGGTATCACAGATAAGGATTCTACATCTGATATTGCATTTCTGCTATTTCTCCCTCTACATCCCAATAATAAATAATAGTTTAATTTTCTGTGCAAGTCTTTTTTGGTGAGTATTTTATGGTTTACCTCCCTCTACTTCTTAGATATGAGTTACACTCTCTGGAGGTAATCACGTAAAGTCACAATATTCCTAGTAAAATCAAAGACTGCTTGCCTAAATGCTTGGAGCATCTGGCTCTACATGAAACACTTTCATGCAGTTTTCCCATGGGCTCTCTTGGCCACAGATTGTAGCTGAGGGGAGCTTCTCCTTGGGAAACAGAAATACAGGCAGCTTTTTGCTTTCCTGGGAATGTTCACCATGTCCCTGGTTTTATTGGAGATAAGCCTATGAAAGTTAAGAAAGACTAAGGAATTCTGCACTACAGTGAGTTCAATTACATGCAAATGTCTACCCGGAAATATAGCAACATCTTTCAATTTTCCAATCAAGATACATTTCAAGCAAGAGATGAACTTTATTTGTCCTTTCTATGCCTGGGCCTGGCCCAGAAAAAAATCCTGCAAAATATATTATGTGTAACATCAGTGACCTTTAGAGTTGCTTTTAGGAAGAGTCCATCTTTATTGAGATGAAAACAGGGTATAGCACTGATGGGAAATGGGAAACAAAAAGCACTCTTTCACATTTGGGAATGAGTTTGTGTACACGAGTGATGTACATCCCATTTTCCAATGCAGTCTCAGTTTAACTATCTACCTCCAATTGGGGTAAGGAAATCAAGGGACAAGCCTCTTTCTTCCATGGATCTCATCACTTCAGGTCATCTTGAGACCTTTACTAGTTTCCTCCAGGGACTGAAATCACACTCTGGGAAAGGGACCAGAGGCAGCTGTGGGCACCCAGAGCACTCCCTGGTTGCTTGGAGAGGGCACCACGTCCCCCAGCACAACCCAGGTGCTGCAGTTGCACAGCCAAAACAACACGGTGGGCTTCATCGGCTTAAATTCTTGAGGCTGGGTCTCAGGTGCTTTGGCTGTACACCTTGTGGTTCATCTGTCTTGAGAAGTATGCTACACCAATGAGTTTCCGAGACTAACCATGATCTTTATGGAGATTTTCAGGACCAGCTTTTCTTCTAGATGCCACAAATCAGGCAGCTGGAGATTCAAGGCTTAATTACCATTTGCGACTACCATTTTTGCATCTACAGAACAGGGAAGTAAGAAGAAACCTTAAAACAAGACCAAAACCTTTGCTACTGCTTCCAACTATACTAGGTTGCCTCAGAAAAGCTTATCTATATAGACAGACCTTGTCTAAGATTATGTTAGTGTTTTAGGTAATAGGACATTGCCTCATGCTTTGTCCTGCATTTCATTATATATTTGCCTCTTTTTCAGCTACTGAGGAGCATACAGCCATTATTTGCTTTGGATAAGATACCTTCTTATTGTGCATTTCTCATTGTGTGCATTGCCCTGTTATTAAGGTAATTTGAAACAGCCACGTGCAAAATAACAGGGGAAATGTCTCAGTCGTATGCCTCATCCTATGGGGCACAATTGTGTCCACATTATTCAAGCTGACTATTATGTTATTACAGAAATGTTCTTGTTTAAGTGAAATTCAGTATTTTTTCTTAAAACAGGCAGGTTATTAAAAGACAACGTTTTAACTGCAGTATTGGCTCTCATATATAAATACTAAAAGGAAGGAGGAAAAAAAAGAGTTTGCTAAATTACATTTTTTGTATTTAGCCAAAGTAAAACACAGTGGAGCACCAAAGGGAAAGCTAATGTAAACCCTGCTGAACAGCTTCTGTAATAGCACCATTTGATGAGCTCCTTGAGAAAAAAAACATTCTGGAAAAACATTATGTGCCCCCCCCCAGCCCCACAACAAACCCCAACCCTAAAAAATGAAGAGGAGAGAAGTTATCATTTTCTAAGGAAGAAGAGTTAACACTTTCTGTCTCCACAGCCACAATATGGATCACCCATTTACTCAGTGAGGTGTGAGGGCCACACAAGGAAGGAAGTCTTCAGCTACTGAAGATCATTAGTAGCAACGAGGGAGGCCGCTGTCAGTCGCTTTGGACTAGTTTCTCTGGATACTCGTACAAAGGACGGAAAATTATCGGCGCCACTGGGCCTCTGCCCAGGTCATCCTACAGCTGAACACACGAAATGTTATGCCATGAGAATGAATGCCCTGGAAGAAGTCAAGGGGTGGTTTGAGCCCCTGCGTACATTAATCACCCTGAATGTGGTCTCATGCTGGGATTCACAGCCAAGGCAGCCAGCAAGGTTGACTCCTCTGAGAAGGGGAGGCGTCAGAATAATATTAGAAGCATCAAATGTCCTCCCTTTCCCTGGTATGGAAAGCTCATCTAGGAGGTGTCAGGATAAAACATGAGAGCTGCAGTTGTACTTAGAGACATGAAGGAGTGATTCACTGTTTCATGGCACAAGTGGAGGAGGAGGCTGCAATAAAAACTTTTACAAGGTGAGATCTAAACCCTGAACACAGTGCAGGATTACAAAGCCTTTTTTGTCTTTTCTCAGTTTTTTTTTTTTTTTCCCTGAGAGAGCTGAGTGTGTTGTAATTAAACTGTAAATTTCTTGAAACGAAAGCACAAACGATTATGTTCCTGACACACCTGCTTTATGAAAGTTACCCACACACTCACATGCGTTTTTGTTGACCTGTACTCTTTAAGAAGGAATCCAAAAGACTTAAACAGAAAAAGTATCCTGCAAACTACTATCCATGAATGGCCACCTTTTAATTATTAAGGAAGACAACAAAAAGATAGAATGAAGCGAACATAGCAGCACCTCCTTCATGTCCCCTGCAGAAAAAAGCCAACAATCAAACCCTTGGTAAATATACACTTCTGAGAAAGAGAAATTATTCAGCTTGTATAAATATTAAAGTATAACTGCTGATATATTAACTCTTTACAAATATATTGTCTGATTAATTTGTTGGAAGGTACTAATAATGGTAAGACCTCCGATGGGATTACTCAAAATTTAATGGGTCAAGGCAGAAATATATCTGCCTGACAAGACTTGATGAGCCAATAACAACACATTAATATTTCAGGTACACATTCTATTCATTCAGGAATTAAGTCATTTAATGACAGCTAAAAATCAGAGGAAATCATCACAAAATGACAAATTACACAATTAAAGCACTAAATTTTCACAGAAAAACAGGAGAACCAGGGAAGGAAAAAAGCTTTTCCTGTGACCTGAACACGTGCATTCCTCCAGTGACAAATTCAGGGTTATTTCTTATTTCTGCTGTCCAAGCAATTCCAAATTTCAAACAATTCTCTGTCTTGCCCAAATCTAATAGAAATTTAACATGAAGCCAGGTCTAACTCCCTGACACCCACTTAAAAACCCAAAGATAAAATGTGCCGAGATTCCACTTTGAACACCCTAGTATAAGCAGGAATGTTTTACTGATGAGAGAATACTGCTTTTAAGGCCACGTAGGACTGGTGAGAGTTAGAACTGAATCATACCGTTCTGTACTTCACTGAGCCGCAGAATAGCTGGTCCTCTACAGTGTTCATTACAGTTAAAAAAAAAGAAAAAGCTCATATTCAGCATTTGTTGCATGTGTGCCATGTTCTCCAAGATGTGTACTGTATCTGCTTTTGGCTTCACTGTCACGTCACTTGGACAAATAGAATATCTTCTTTTATGCGAGATGCTCCTGCGTCTGTTTTCGCTGCTCAGATAATCTTCCAAGATCTTGGCTATGAACAATTATGTCAGTTTTTTCAGGTAATCCCACAGAGATTTAGAAATATAATTCCATACGTAACTGCTGAAACAAAGTCAGGCCCTGAAAAATTTACAGGCATTGAACACCTTACTCATTGTAGAAGTTGGGAAGGATCACTTACAAGCTTGCCTTGTTCCTATGCTTTTTTCCCAAGCTTTCATTATTGGCCACTGACAGTGACAGGGTGTTTAGCAAGACAAAATTCTGATTTGAGCCAGCATGGCAGTTCCTATGAATAGTTAATACACTGTTGAAAGTTCAGTATTTTCATACTAGTTACTCTCAAGATTTCCTTGTAATCCTCTGTGATGGCACATTTCTCTAATCCTTCTCACTCCATCTGTAGACCAGCTGGAGTCTTAACCTGATACATCCCTGGTCTGATCTTTCTTTACCATATATATATATATATAAACTGACTTGCACACAAAACTTTTGCTGACTATTTTAGTTCACGTCTCTTTATTTCCCCCCTGGGTAGGAAAGCACTGGCACTTCATGTCTGTCACTCTGCTGGTCTTCATTCAAGCAGGTTTCCAGAAGAATGCTCTGGAAGCCAAATGACTGTCTTTGACTTTGCAGTGAGTCTCGTTCCTGCCTCCCAATATAAAACAAACTCTCCCTCTGAGTCTTTGTGTTTCCTTCCTGTTTCCACTTAGTGTTTTCAGTAAGAACATTCCAACCTTTTCAAGCTGTCACTTGCTGTTGTGCCAGGACCAAGAAGAGATAGCAGGGCAAAGCACAGAAACCTGGTTGATGAGTAAAGGTTGAGGGGTCCCAGCTGAACTCCCCTAGAAAGAGAATGCTGCTTTGGGTGACTTAGGACACCTGCTGTCCCGAAGTCCAAAATCTGTAAGGACCCGGACTCAGCTGACAGAGTCTTCATCCCACTTCTAAACAGGAATTAAGCACCCTGCAACAAAGAGGAGCGGAGCCCGAGATAAATAGGAATTTTAACAAAATGGAGAAAATCCGTTGATTGAAGTGGTGTGGATTGCAGGATTGACATCCTGACAGAAGGGAACAAGCAATTCTAAAACTACTTAATTCATTTAAAAATAGGACCAAGACAGAGATGCACTGAAACATTTTCAGATTTTAGAGCCTCTCTTTGGGTGTGATCGCTCTTTCCTAACTTTCTGGACTTTGTCCCTGAAGACCTTTAAAGGCTGGAGAACTGTCCTCGAATATATGTCTGAGCTTGAAATGACAAAGAGTTTCAGAAGAGGGTCTTGGCCTCAAGAAGTTTGCAGCTGGAGTTTGGCAGCCATCAGACCATAACATGTGCTACATCTGTTGAGCAAAGTTTCCAAATGAATAGATATAAAAATTGTAGTGTGGAAAAAAAGCAAAGCTAACGCAATACTGATCATCTGGCCCCTAAATGATGACAGTATTATGTATTTTAAGTTTACGAGCCATACAAATACTATTACATATTTTAAAACATGCTAAAAAAATAAAAGTAATTACACTATGATGGTGACAGTTTATTGTTTGCAGGTGCACAGCGCTGGAGGGTCTGGCTCTTTGGATTAACAGGTGACAGCACTGGAAGATACAGACAGCTGTCAGTCATCTTGCCTAAACTAGAGAAGTACCCCATAGATGATGCAACAACCAGAAATGAAAAGCACAGGCGTAGACTGGAGAATAGATGCACAAGAATCCAAAGCTCTAGGAAATGTCTTTAAAAAAAAAATATTTTTTTTCGCCATCCTCAAAAGGATTTAGCCACAGGAAATGCAACTGCTCTGCCCGGTATTGTCCAGATTCCTATGTAAGCTATCAGGTTACAGCCAGAAATTACTGGGCAAGTGGCACGTATGGGCTGTGCTGTCACAGCCTAGAAAGGTGTGATTGTCCCACAGCTGATAGGAGAACTTTCATGAAGTATGAAGTCTAGCAGTTCTCCCTGTGAAGTCCACTCTTAAAGCAACTTGTTCTGTGAGCAACAGAACTAATGATGTCCATCTTCTCACAGATTTATATTTTTTGATGTCCTTCCCCATCTTAGCTGCTCCCTCACTCCTCCAACAGCTCCTGCTCTTTTTATGTTCCCTATAGCACCTCCCCACGCAAGAGACAGCCTCTGCTAGAGCCAGGCGAGAGCATACATGTGTGCTGTCTGACCAGGCAACTCCTGTTAAACAGAATGGACAACAGCAAAATTGTACTTACCATTCCCTTAGTGGGGCATTAATTTCAGTTCCTCTCCCTTCCCCAGCCACTGATTTTCAGACTTAAAGAAAATTAATTACCTGTGAGACTCTCATTTGAAATTGTCTAGCAGGTTCAAAAGCCCCCAGGGAGGAGGAAGGCACAGAAAAAGTGTGATTACCTAAGCCTTGTTTCCTTAGGAAACCAGCCTAAACACACATTCAAATGAGAAACACCAACTGTAGGCTTCCTCTGGTCTGGTCCCTTAATCAGCAAACATTAATACTTGCATGGAAACCGAGGGGAGTATAAAGAAGTTAATTTCCAGGGAAGGTTTTCCCCTTGAGATATCACTACTGTTCTCAGCCTCTTTGACAAACATCAGCACCACTACATGCTGCAATAAGGCCTCGCTTAGAGCATACTTACAATAAGACAACACACTCTCAAAACAGCTGGAAGGGTAACTGGCAGATCTGGGTGAGAAATAACTACCTTGTTCCTAATAACCTTTCTGCAATGTTAAAACTTTCCCACTTTACACCAGTATGAACCCAAGCCTTTTGAATTTGAGAGATGGAAGGCAAAACAAAACAGTGGCCCCTGGAGAGACCTATCCCAGAACCACCTGTTGCTCAACATGTCGAGTGCCCTTACCCATCTCTTAAATCCCTAGCCCACTGAAAACACATCAGGGGCTTGAAACTTAGCCCTTCAGATGTGTCCTTTAAATATCTTAGTGGTTATTCTCAGGTTGTCCGCACACATCTTTTTTGTTGGAGTTACGATACCTTTGAATAAGTATTTTCCTATTTCTGGACCAAAAAGCATATGGCTCTACCGACCAGAGACCAGGAGTTTCAGATGGCATTTGGGAAAGCAGGGTCAAGTCATTGCTTGTGAAATGGTTCCCATGGAATAGATCTGTAAATATCCATTTTAGAATACCCAGCCATACGGTAAAATGTACTGCTGTAATGTGGGATTGAACTTGTAGGTCATTGGTCTGAAACGGGCAGTGCCAACAGAGGTAATGACAGCTGGAACATGGGTTTTTGACCGCCACTGAATTGGTATGCTCCTGCAAACATCTGATTTCAACAAAACAACATTGTTTTTTTCTGTGATAAAATATTTCATCACAAAAATCCCAAACCAATCTGGTCGTTGGAAACTGTAACACAAAACAATGCCTTCTCACCCTAGGGGATAAGGGTAACACTTCTCCAGCACTCCCATGCTCCTTGGGGCAGTGTTAGAGGAAGAAGCTCAAGGCGTAATTTGATTTCTCCAGGGCTGAGTGCTGTACTAGTAGCGGACCACTCTGCTGGCTCCAAATTTAAATTATTATTTAAATAAATTAGAGAAATTTAAAATAAACATTAGAAGTTAGAGATTAACCACATCAGTTTATCAGGTAACGAACAAAATCGTGTGCCATTTTTGCTTTAACAGGAATGTACCCATCAGATTGGTTTAAATGCACACAGAAACCAGAAACAGATTTGCCATCAAACTCCCACTCTGAACCAACAAAAATAATGCTCTGCTTTCACTGACATGAAATGACAGGAGGAGGGATGATTCGAGGTCGGGTCAGGGAAAGGGGAGTCATTAAAGTCCTTGTATAAACTCATGTTTTTTCACTGAACTTTGTAAATTTCATCTTTTTTCTTCCATAAATTTCTATTGACTTTACTTGTAAACCCCTCATTTCCACCACAGCCATCCTTTAATTCAGAATGGAAGACACCTGAATTACATAAATCTCCAATACAAAGTAACATTTTCTGTGCAAAGTAAGAGCTGTCATGGAAAAGGTAATGAAGAAGAATAGCTCGTCCAGAGGGCTCTAATGCTATCCAGCTGCTGCTATATGGCACTCGCCGATAAGACTTTGTTTTAACTTTACAATAGAGAAAGTTTGGGAAAGGTTAAAAATCAAAATACAGGAAGTAAAACTCTTTATACTTCATCTGTTACATTTCCTCTTAAGTAGCATTTATTTTCTTACATAATTTAGTTTTCCACAGAGAACATGTATGTGTGCCTTTTGTTCTTTTCTAATAAAAAGAGAAGCAGCATTTTAAGTTGTGCTTTTTAGGCACACGTTTTTAGGCAGCATTCCTATTTTTCTTGGGAGTTTTAAAGGAAAGGATTGTGGAAGAATGGAGTAACACAAAAACTCCATCAGAGTTACAAAAAGCATAGTATGATTCGGAGTTATGTTTTTGGGATACTCTAATCATAAAAACACTGTGACACTGCTACCATCCTCTATCTTCCATCACATTTTAAAAAGGGGCTAGTTAATTCTAAATTTAAAAATGCCAAGAATGTGCAAATAAAATGCTATTATCATGCTTATTACTTTTCACTGTTTATGCAACAACGACTGGGAACATGTTGAAAGACATTTTACCAATAACTGTGTTGACAATTATATTCGCAAACCAGTTTTTCCACAGAACTGTAGAAATAAGTGTTAAAAATATGTCTGAAAAATAAGCACAGATGTGAAAAGCGGATAAGAAGGATAAACCTGGCCTTCCAGTTTTACAAATGAAATACTTTCTTTTCATGTTAAGGTGCAAATGCAGTAATAGAATGCCCAGCCACAAAAACGAGGATGACCTCGATTAGAATCGGACTAGACACAAAAGTGAAACTGACTAAATTATTTTTGTTTCCAGGAGGGGAAAACTAGCAAAAACTGTGAAAACCACCCCTGGAGAGAACTTGCAGTGTTATTATTTCAGTGACTATATCAAGAATAGTTGGCGCTTTGAAATATGTCTAAAATTAACCACCTCTTGAAGTGGCTTACCCTATGCTGCAGCAATAAATATATATCTGTTCCTCCCTATTTTTTTTTAAATTTTTTTTTTTTTTTTTTTTTAGAGCTCCTGTAAGGGAGGCCAGGAGAGGCAGATATCTATCCTACACATCAAAAACGATGCAGGCTGATAGTGATTACCATAGAGCAATGAGAAGCTCCATTCTTCCCTTGCAGTGATATCTCATTAGAGTTAAATAGGTAGGCTGAGGGAGAGCAGACCCCCAAGGAACAGACACTCCAAAAAGGTTAGCATGCAAACCCCTTCACACATTGCGACCGTTTACTGGTAAGCCAAACTAACCTGTTGATACTATCCTTTAAAGCGTTTTTATTAACCTTGATGACAGTCAAGACGTATTTCCAAATACTGAAGTCGACATCAACAATCTCTGAATCAAGCACAACTAACATCTCCCTGGGGAGGAGTGGGAAAAACGCTGTTGTAAAGACTCTTAATGGTAAACCTCTGCTAGTAATTATTTCAAGAGACAATGAACATTTGGCAAAAAAAGCCGAGGCGGCTTTGTTGAGGCAGCTTAATGATGTAGGAGCCAAAGAGTTAAAGCGAAGCCGCAAAGTTGTGCAGACCGCTGAAACCTTCCTGTTGGGAGTTCCTTTCAGAAGGAGTGGGAAAGGAACAGTATTAATAGCTATTGCTGGGCTGCACTTTCCCACAGGTCTGGACAGGATCTCCACATCGGCTTTTGCCTTTCTGAAAGGAAGACCTGAAACGACTGCAGACGTTGGAAATCTCTGGGCCTCACAAGGAGGAAACAGGAGGACCTGAAAGACAAACCAAGGGCTGTGCCATGCCTTACGACTGCCCACAGCCAAACAGCCGCAGAGCAGAAAAAGGGAGGAGTGGGGGGTGGGGGGGTGGAAGAGAGAGGAACAGCAAGAAAGAGGAAGAGAAGGCGTCAGCAAGCGAGCAACAGCAGCGCTGATGTCAACGACAGGTCGCTGTCATTTGGAGGCCACTCACACAAACCCACTCGTCCCCCAAGGAACCCGGAGAAACTTTCTGTCCCAGCAGGAAGCTTGCTGGTACAGGAAAGGATTAAAAAACCCAAGAACCCTTAAAACAAACACCGCTCCCCCCCCCACCACCAACCAAATAAATAAAATTGCTCAAGTTTGCTACTAATCACCTCATTTTGCACACTTGAGTCAAGGTTGTTGTTCTCAGAGTTTTACCTCTGGGAGGCAAGAAAATACAAACTGTGTCCTCTTTATTACCGTAAGTAGGAGGATTCTGCCAAAAACTGTAGACACACCTGCAAGTGTACAGGGATTTACTTAAATTTATTCATGCTGACAGTAAGTTGCTTTGTCTTCGCTACTGCTTACGTGACTACCACTCCAGTTAACTTAGTCCAAGTTAGAGCTGTCAACTGGCAGCTTGTGCGTGTTGCAGGAAGGAACTGAATTATCAAGGACCAACACATCCTGCTCCATTACAAGCAGCAGTCAAGCTTTCAAGTCACTCCCCTATCTCCGCTATTGCTGGTCAACCTGGGTATAAAGAACTATACTTAAGACTTTTTGAAAAAGGCCAGGAATTTTTTCAACACTAGACATATATACCTTCAGTTAGCTTTTTATTCATGACAATTTCTCACAATTGTATAAATTTGGCTTAGTTTGCATTCTTCCTCTCAAACCCAAAGATTATTAAATCCAGTTTGGCATACATGTGAAAAATTATGCTTCTCGTACGTGTGAAAAGGCATTTGCCTTTCCACCCAAATAGATCATCCCCTGTAAGTTGAACGTGATTACAACAAACCTTTGGTGATGCAAAACACCAAATGGACTGGAGTCAATGGGACAGCAGGCAGGGGCAGAGAAGTTTCTCTTTCAGGCTTCTCAAAATAATGGGTTCTTAGCTACAGAAATTACTTGCCTTGAAGATGGGATGTGAGACAGTTTTTGGGGCTACCACACCACTTGACTACATACTTTGAAAGCTCTTTGCTCTGTTCCAATACTAAATAATGTTCTCACCTCTGCCCTCAAATCTTGCAAATGAATCTCTTCTCCAGCCAGACCTTGTGCTAAGCACCTCCTTCTGCAGACAAATATAAAAACTATTGAGCAGCGAATCCTGCTGAGAAGAAACTGGTGTCTAGTTTAGGTGATCACCTAAAATACAACACAGGAGGCTTTGCAATTAATAAAACCTGCATCAGATGTACTGTGCATCAGTTTCCAGAATGTGAAACCACGTTACTTATCAACCATGGTTTTAAGTGTATCTTGAAAAGTTTGGTTAAAACGTTCCGTAAGTGCAAGGTTTTAGCAGATTACCAGGGAGAGCTTATTCAAGAGAGGATTATTCAGTGGTAAAAATCTGCTTGGGAGCAGGGGCAGGGAAAGAAAGGAATTTGTCACAATCATTAAATGCAGATATATCTATCCATGTTGCTTTCGAAGTGTAAAGCAACTCAGAAAAAGGTATTACAAAGCCGCTTTTCTATTACAAATTTAAATTTTCCTTACATTCAACTTCAGGGAAGAGTTGAGGACGTTGTATCGTGATTACATTCACTTTTGAGATTCAAGCAGGAACAGCCTAAGGATGTTTATTTTAAACAGTAAAATGCTGAGTGAAGGAAAATGAAGTCACTGTAATGATTAGCGGGCTTCTTTTTCTCTTTAACACACAGAAGATTTAGTTTTGCTTAGTATTGTGATGTCTATGAGTAAGCAATCATTCTACCTATTACTATTATGTTAACAACTGTAAACCACCTACAATTACTAGCATGATCCCTAACCTCTGAGAGGTGGTAATCCAGTATTGGTTGTTAGCTGTCAAATTTATTTCCCTTCGGTGAAATATACCCTGGATTTAATTACCAGTCATTCTTGATACTTTATGGAGTTGAGCTCAAGTGCTGTGGCTCTGACATTTAACCCATGACCCTTAAATATTTACCAGCTTTACTGGTTGTGTACAATTATCCCTTCAAGTATATCTCAGATCCATCATTCTGCCCATGACTTACTACTCCAGTCATTCCAAATCAGATACATCTTCTCCCTCCCAATGAAAGGGGAATGTTTAATTTCCACTCTAAAAAATAATAATAAAAAAAATATACTGTTCTACTGACTTGTTCAGTGTGGTCAGCATCTGCTAACTGCACTTTTACTGTGTTGGATGATGACTTGCATCAGAGGGACAATAAACTCAGTTGTGTGGAATGTTTATTAACAGGAGCATCAAACAAGATTTCTGTTACTGATCATGGGCTCAGTGTTCCTCTCCGGTAACAAGAGTGGAGCGCAGGGTGAAGAACAACAATTCTCTCACATGCTTAAACGATGACACCAAGCCCACACAAGCTTTTCCATGAGGTCAAGTTCCCATGGGTGAGAAGATGACAGTACCAGGGAGTAGCCATACTTCAAACACCACAAATAACTTCTCAGACTTAATGCTTCTCCAAGTTGCAAAAACCACTCCAGATGCTTCTCTGTAGCAGATAGGGAAGAAGCAGCTGATGGCCCTAGAAAAGCCACCCATGCAGGGGAGAAAGGGTAACATGCATCCCCCCCAGAGGCGAAGTCTGCCTGACAGGACTCCAGGTTTGGGAGCAGGGTTTGAAGCAGATACCTAGGGCCTTTCCATGGCCACCGAAGCTTCCTGGTTCTGCGCAGAGCTGGGGAGAGAATTTGGAGGAGTAAAATCCTGTGCCTGGGTATGCTGTGCTCCCCCCAAAAGGCTTTTGAGAGCTAGTACATGATCTTTACTTTAGCTGATAGGGATAGCAGGTTGCTAGATAATCTAAAAACTTCCTTCATAGAAGCAGCCAGCCTAGTTTAAGATACACAAACTTTCCTCTCTGCTGCCAGTGCCCAAACTAAATGTAAAGAACCTGGCGAACAGCACAGGAAAAAACTGCTCAGCTGTAATCAGGCATTTTTTTAAGTGTGACACAGTGTCACACTTAAAAACACTGTTTACAGTGTTTGCTTATGTACATGCACATAAATAGCTTTGCAAACAGGATCTGAGCCTGAAAAGATTTACAATTACCCTTGATTTTACTCAGCATGAGTTGTCACCTCGAGGGGAATGCTCACATGGCGCAGCATTAAGCATATATGCGAGTCTTTGTAGGAGCAGAGCCACTGACACACATAGGGTGATTTATAAGTAGCGTTCAGCAGACGTGTTAGCTTCAGAATATTCCTTTAACACAGTTAATCAGCAACCTGGCTCAGGACTGTGCAACCTAACCTCATTGCTTCCCCTCCAAAATCCAAGCCACTGTGCAAAACATGTATTACGAAGTTTGCAAGTTAAATATTTATTTGCATGTAGTTATCTTACTCCCAAAAGTGTTTAATTTGGAGGTAACTTGCACTCTATACAGTGTATTTAAAAAAGCACGATAGTCTAGATACTGCCTTTAAAATTGCGTATTGCTTGTATGCATTACCTCTAAATCAAAAGCATTTTAATATAATTTTTCTTTTCTCTCATAAAAGAATATATAAAGCTCCCTTCTAATAGGTAAATGAAATGCCTCATGGCCCTCAAACACACACACATACCCCACTCACAAAAGAAGACAAAAATGATTATTCAACATCACTGGAATGTACCAGAGAATTCAAACTCAGATATTCTCTGTTGAGAGTGACTATTCATTCCTCCCTTCAGCTATTTCTAAAACCCACAGTAAAGTTTAAAAAACTGTAGAACACGATGACTCTTACCTTACTGAATTAATATAATTTCCCTTCTTAATATATGGCTTCAAGGAACTCCACTGTATTCGATGGCATGTTTTTAACATGCAGAACAGAAATATTAGGACTCTGATAAAATGTACGCTCTGTGTGTACCTTTTCAGAGGTATTTTAAGGTATTGTTCTAGGATTTGATCCTGCATGCAATAGTTTGGGAAGTAGGAAAGGACATACCGGTTTCATGTGCATAGTTAAGAAACTGAAAGTATTTATAGGATCAAGTCCTTCAGTTGAATCGGACTTCCTGCTAATGCTAATGTAAGCCTCACTCTGAGAGCAAGAAGTCATAGGATGGAGGCCCAGACAAGCCCATGAAAATGCTAGAAAAAACACTGTATTTTATTTCCCCAAGCGATTCCTTTAATTAATCTCAGTGGCAGTTGGGCTAATGAGATCAGCAGAAAAAAACCCACAGCAAATATGGCATCCTGCTAGAGTAGCGCAGCATGGGTCAAATGAATCTGTCCACTCTTTCTGCTATCTACAGAGAAACTTCACTGTAAGACAAGGCTCATTATAGCTAATTGCATTGTGCACTTCAGAACTTCAAAAAAATAAAAAAAAATTTGGTTGCACTTCACACTATTATCATTACACGAGCATTCCCCATACGAATGACACTTTTCATATCTCTAGAAAAACTGAGTAAAAATAAAAATAATTACCTTATTTCTTTTAGTCTTCTCTGATTTTAACCAGAAATACAGCCTTCTCTTGCGATAAAAAGAAAAAACCAACCCCAATTCATACAGTGTTTGTCAATCCGATGCATATTTATCAGCATGAGTTATAAAACATTTAAAAAAAGAAAAAGACAGAAGGAATATAATCCTTCATCTCCAGCTTCTAAAGTTATTAGTGGGCAACGATACTTATGAGATTACCTGTGTAGGAGAGGAGAAGTAAGAAGTATACCCAAAGTGAATACATAACACACTTCTATACTTAAATTGAGCAAATTAGAAACCAGGAAGAAAACTNCTATGAGAAGCTGAACCTTAAAATATCTGATACATGTGACATATCTAATTTTAAGAAAGTAGTAGCATCCAACTTACATAATGATCAGATAATTACAGAATAATTCAGATTGTAATGGACCTCTGGACCTCATTTAATCCCAACTGATCTAGTCATATGTGCTATTCAGACATTTTTCCCTACATCCTCCTTGCTTCTGGTTTCTGTTGGTTCTTTTGAAACCATCTATGCTACGTGAATCTTCTGGTTTGCATTTCACACTTAGCAGGATCATTTACAATTTTCATGGTGATGTCTTTCTGGAAGGCTAAGAGATGCCTCAGACACAGGAACACAGCTTCTGACAATGTATGCTCTGGTTTTTCTGCAATTTCTGAATTCTATGTATAAATTTATTTATGGAACTATTCATATTCAAAAACATGTTCCAATGTTTCTCCCCCACTCCCTGCCCAATGTGGGCACAGTCTAATTTATTACTGTAGAAAAATGAACTATTGGCAACCATCTTGCACAAGGATAGCTCCCGGAATACGACTCATTTGCCAAGAATATAGTGGCTCTCAACATGCTACAGCACAGACATTTCTGAGATAACTTAGCTGTTCAGTCAATAGTCTCCATCCCAGTATCGTTCTGCATGAGACTTAAGTGCCAGTTTGAGGGAAAAAACCTAATGACCTGCAGAATATTTGCAATGCCTAAGTGATCCACTGCTGAAAGCGCACACAAAATTAGGTCCCTTGTCAAAGGCAGCAGAAACTGCTATCAGCTTTGATTTGCTTTGGTTCACCTCACCCTTGCTTAAAACACAGGTAAAATTCATCATTTCTACAAAGGGTTTTGCATTTCTGCAGTAAGAGAGTGTGTAAATAGGTGTAACATAAGTAATTCTTCAGGATATGAGAGAAGTGTTTTGATAAGTTAAAATAATTAAAAAAAAAAATCACTCAAATACACATCAGTTAGTCCATAAATTCCTGTAAATGAATGTTCCTAAATCCCCATATCTACAGCTGTGTGTTCAAACTTCAATTATAAAAATGTAAACCATACCATGTTTTGTTCTTTACAGCTGGAAGAAATTCTTAACTGAGAGCAAAAAGTAAACATTATAGCAAGGCTTGAGTCTGGATAGCACACAGACCTATAGCTCTGCAACTGAAGAGTGTCCATGTTAATTTCAGTGATATATTAATTAACCTTTCCGACATCTAAATTAATTACTTCATGGTGATCAAAAGCATGAAAGAAAGCATGGGGTCCCCAACAGAGATACACTTTGAATAGCACCTCATCCTAACATTAAGAAGATTGGCAATCGAGAGGCTCTTACCTCTTTTTACTTATCTCAAAGATGAAGCCAACTCTGAAGCAATCATAGTCCCACACAACACCTTGAGTGACACAGGGATGCCAAGAGAAACATGCGGATCTACTCAAACTTCATTAAGAGTAACAGCATCAAAGGCAAACCAAGATCTGTGAACCTGATGGAAACACACAGCTGTGTTGCAAAAACTACAGCCTGATTGACTTGGAGACAGAAACAGCCTCTCATTCTTGCATTACAAAAACCAGTGAAGTTAGAAGCACACCTAATCCTTCCCCACCTCCAGTCTGACCTGATCTGTAAGGAAAACTACTGTCCTAGCTTTCCTAGGTACACCTGAATCCCTCAGCTGTTTCTTTTATATCTTAACTAGCTCATCAAGTCCAAGCAACCACCTGTTCTTCTCTGATCACGTTGATCACCCGAGCTACAAAATCAGAACAGAGGCAGCCCTTCTTCATGTGTCCTTTCTCTTTTCTTCTTCTTTTAGTAGGAATATTGTAGGATGTTCAGCTAATCTCTAGAACAGTCTAAACAGGAGTCAAACCAATGGCAGTTTTAAAGGTGAAAAGCATACAAGAAAGGAAGCAACAGAAAAGATAACATTATGTGAGAAACCTGTCAATGTAGGTATAAGTAGTGGAGAAATCATGAGCAAGGAAATGTCCCAATTGTCTTCAACTAAACTAAATCAATTTGTTCTCCCACAACTTTCAGTGCAACCTATGCTGCCGCAGGATCCTGAAGGGAAGCACAGATATCAAAATCTTTTCAGACCTGCACTGGTCAGCAATGATAGAGAAACAAGGAAGAGGAGAGAGTGTCCTCAGCTGCTCCAGCATGCAGTTTGTCTTGTGATCATCACCACTACTGATATTGTATATTAGTCAACAAAACTGAAATGTGTGTTCTCTGTGTTCAGCCTCCAAAGTCACTTGATGTATCGAAACTACAAAAGGTCAGGGGATACCGTCTACAACCACATCTAATGATTAGTTTTACAAACCTGCACCGGCATCTGGGACACCTAACCACATTCTGGAAGAGATTATCAGGCAGAGTACAGGTGTGGAGATCGAGGCTGCATACCCAATGCAATGTATTACAACAGCATTCAGCTTTTCACCACAAAGGTATCACTGCCATCTTGATGTTTCGGTCCTATTCCATTCTCCACAGTGCAAATGACTCCAGAGTTTTAGATACCAGAGGGTAGCCCTACCCATTTGCCCCCAAAACAATAAGCCAGTCAACAAACACTCAAAAATAGAGCACAGAGAAATAATTTTTAGAACTGGTGCTGCTGCTACATACTGACCATTTTATAATCCATTGCAAAATGTGTTGTCTCCAAGACATCATAAGGAAATACCCAAAGAATTCTTGCATCTTCCAGCATAACCTTATCTGCCAAACAGAGCATTACTTATAAATAAATAATATCTTATAAATATATATAAAAATATATATAAATAAATAATTACTTATTTTCTGGTCTTATTGAATTCAGTTTTCTAAATGACCATTAATAGGCTCTGATGCCACAGAATCTGACTGAAATGACAGATTATTACAAGGTCACTAAACAGCTCGTCATGAACTTCCTGATATTTTATAAACTAGACTGCCTTCACATATTGTGACACATGAATGATTGCAAAACTCCTTTCAACAAAGAACTTTTCAAGGCCTTTTGTCTTTAGTACTAGAAGTGCTTGGAGGGAGACTGTGTTATCCGAAAAATATGAGGTTTAGTTTTTCACAATGAGGAAGCTGAATCTTAAAGAGCTTTTGTCTCTACTGAAAAGCCTTTGAATATAAAGTGGAACTGGCTAGAATCTCCTGTAAGTGATCCCTGGATGAAGACATAACACATATCATAATGCATTTCTTCTTAACCTTTCCACCCTCTGCTCCGAGCTTGTTAAATTCTTCCAGATCAAATCAGGCAAATGACAGCAAATGCACTTTCATGGACTTTTGACTGTATTCTAAATGAAGAATGTCTGTCAAAAATCAGTATGTACAGTGGTAAGGATATTTCTGTGTTAAAAGTGTTCTCTATTTTAACTAAAGGAGGAATCACTCTAAAGCTGAAGAGTCCTCTCTGAGTGTCATATTGTCAGCTAGGCTGATAATGGCTCAAAATGCTATGACTCACTAAAAAGTTATGCTTTTTGGTTTTTTTAGTACTACCTCCTCACCAAATCTGGATCATTAGTCTTTTCTGTCTTCACCATAGATAATAAGATCCTGACATGGTGAAATGCCCTTTTTAAAATGCCCCTCTGTCACTATAAAAAGAAAAAAAAAAAATTCAAAACTATACCTATGTGTTAAGTGATACTTTCATCTTGGTCAGTTTTCAATCAATTTACAATACTGTTTTGTTTATCAGAGCGGGAGCTGAGCCAAGCCCTCAGCGCATCTGATGAGCCTCACAATAACCCCGAATGCACCTGTTAATTTTGCCTCTGGGTAAACAGTTGAAAACTCCTCAGCTATTTCCTCAAGTTGGGTGGAAACAAAGGAACATGAGATTAAAAAAAAA